>OVAV01002926.1:0-10505 GCA_900406375.1 Iberis amara
TACTTTGTGTTGTTCTACCAAAACCGTAATCAACCTTTTTTGTTAGTCTTTTATCCAATCGATTATGCATAAGTGGCATTAAATGCTAATTAATTCACGTCACATCATGTTTGTAACAACCCATCTCCGTGTTGGCGCCAAAATGGAGACACTTTACCAAGGGCACTCGCGTCTTTTAGTCGATGCCACAATACCATCGAAACATGGCATTTTTAGATAGATTCCGACAATATGGTATATAAAGAAACATAGTACACGTGTTATGGTAGTTCTGATTATTCTCCCTATAAAGAAAGGTTTTCCTATAGTAAATACTCAATAAACCAGTAGGAGATCTATAGACTGATGACGTATCCACGATCAAACATCTACAAAACCCACGAAACATTAGTGTTATTGCAATTAAAAAATCAATATTGATAATCCAGCTATTGAATCACATGAATCAACGAATTACAAATCAGCCATTTATCATCCAAAAGTTGTAAAGGAAAACTTGCACTTGACGAAATAAATGAACATAAGGGCTTCGCTAGCGAGTCTCTCAACCGTGCCACTCCTTATAAGCGTAGGGAAAAACAACCAACCACTCGTCACTATTACGAACCCCACCGTGAGCAGTCGTGAGACAATTGGACTCATCCTCCACCGCCGCACAAACATCCACTTCTTCACCCCCACTTCCGCCGCCGTGCAAACTCCATGTAACACAAAGAAGCAAGTGAGTTCTCCTGTAGGCATCGCACGTGTACAGTAAAAGAAGAGGAGCTCGTGAACTACTCCAGAGACGAAGAAAGTCGCCAAAACCGCCAGAGATCTAGCCTTATCGGAGTTCATTTTCCATTCAGCGATTCGCCGCACCGGATTGTACACAGCAGGACGGAGGATAGCAGTGACCATGAGGTTCCAACGGCGACCCCAGAAGTCTTGAAGAGAAGTGGCTAAGTATGGTTCATTGGATTGTGGCTCTAGATCGCATCCAAGAGAGATAAAGACCAAAACTTTAACGAGCAATAAGACAATTTCAAGTTCCAAGTATATATGCAGAGAATAGAGAATCAATAGCACATTCGGAGAGAGATGTTGTTTACAAATGTAGTGACACACCAAAGACGGCGACTTTAACGGCGAGAACCCATTTGGGGATCTGATTTTCAGATTTAGGGCTTTGTTGAGGCTTGATAGGGAAGCAAGTGAAGAAGATAAATCGTGACAGGTTTTGGGGAAGTGGGGAAAGAGGACCTTTATCAAAGGAGAAGAGGATGAGCTTGAAATTAGCGAGCCATGTGAAAAAAAACGTTGCCGCTATTGAGAAGTGAGCCGAGGAGAAATAGAGAGGAAGAAGAAGAAACAGAACACAAACAGGAAGAACAGAGAGTAATCGAAGACCACCAGCTTTGATTCTAGTTGGTATGTAGTAACAATAAGAAACAGAGATGATTGCAGAAACCCATACAGTGATCAACCTCTTGAGTTCTTCCTCCATCTCTCTAGATCTCCTTTTTCTCTTTTTCACTCACCGAGAGGTTGACTAATACCATCCCGTTGCGTATTTAAAAATAATCAGTAGCTACACGTTTTTTGACAATTAGGACCAATAAAATAACTTTCTTTTTTGTGCACCAATCATTCAATTAAATTACCACCGTTAACGTACGAGTTTTTTAAAAAAATATGTCAACCAAGCCTCCTTATCCTAGTGGCAATGATCTTAGTACATAGTTTAGACATTAGGTTCAATTTTCCAAAGTAATATTTAAATTGTAGTAATTGACAAAAAAATCATTTTTTGCCAAAAAGTCGGCTTTTGAAACTTCTATCTAAAACATAACAGTACTCTATTACATCAAACTTAGGGTATTCACTAGATTATTGTCGTCACAAGCAAAAGTGACTGATTTGTGCTTTTGAAGATGGTTGCCCTTCACTGCCTCTCGCATAGCTAAACCTTCTGTACATAGAGGAGATGGTATTGAGGTAGAGTTTTTGGCCCAGCTCCACCTGCACACCATCTTTCTTTGCGATCCAAGCTAACCTAGCTGCAAAACTATCGCTTTTCCATGCTGCATCGAAAAAGAGTAAATTGTAATCGTTCTAAGAGTTTGTGGACTAAATTTCTGGCAAGGCTGAGACTCTCTGTCATGTATTTCGGTCCACTCTCTTTCTCTTGCTGAGGCAATAAAAAGGATCGCTTGTAGATAAATTTTTACAGGCAATCTACACCTTTCGATGGCAGATAAAGTTTTTTAGTAAAAGATCGCTTGTTTCAAGCAATCTAAAGATACCAAGAGATCCGAGGTCCCTTTGATAAATCCATCAGTGACATAGTGTAAACATTGCAATGCTTCTCCACACCTCTTTGAAATCCCTTGAGCCACATATAGGATTTCCTTTTTTAGGGATCAGTGCCCAAACCTCGTTTGCTAAAAGACAACCAAAATACAAGTGAAAACAGTTTGTAGCTCTCCACACATAGAACACGATGTTTCAATCAGGATCCCTCAGTTAGCTAGATTTTCCTCTGTTGGTAATGCGTAATGAAACGCTTCCATAGGAATAGTTCAAACTTTGGGGAATATTAACATTCCAAATCTCTTTCAACCAGCAAAATTCTTAGCTCTTCTTTGTTGTCTTTTTGATTTTTTCTCTAACACCCACAACCAATGCGTATCCAGATTTCATAGAATATGTTCATGAAGGGTGATTTAACTAGATTATACAGTCTGGTCAACCAACACTACTTAGGTGGATTAAACAAATTTTATCTTTCCATATATAAAGCTTTTCTTCTAACTTGGTCATATCCCAATTGACCGAATATGGGAGAAATAACTCTTTTACTAAAAAATCATGTTCTGCTTTTGGTGTCGACCCCACCAAAGCTCTGCACTTCGACATCGGAAGCCAAGAGTCACCCCAAACTTTAATAGATTTCCTATTTTCCACTGCCCATCCTAAGTGAGGGAGAAGTAGCTTCCTTCTAGAACATGAACTCACCCAGCCATGGGAGGAAAATTGCAGAAGAGGGCTTTTCAAAAAGTTTGCAAACGAATTATATTTTTCTTTTAAGAATTCTTGCGAGAAGGGAGGAAAGGTTCGAAAGGATTTTCCAATTTAATTTTGCTAAGAAAGTCTCATTAAAGCATTGGATATCTTGAAAGCCTAGACCCCTTCCCCCCTCCTCTTTCGAGTTTTTGTTAGCTTATCTCATGCTATCCAAGTCACTTTTCTTTTTTCCACACTAGAAACATGGTAACGCCGATTGAATTCACTTACAAAGATGGGAAGCTAAAAGCATGACATTGCATAGATTGGTAGTGTCGATAAGATGCTCTTTATGAGCACCATTTTACCAGTCGTGGATAAAAATGAGTTGGCTAACTCAAAGCTTTTTGTTGGATCCGGTCCATAATCGAGGAGAGCAAGTCTTTCTTTGATTTTCTAAAGTGCTCCGATAAACCAAGATACTTCTCGATGCCTTTTTCGTTTGAATATTCAATTCCGCTTTCACTTCATCTCTTAAATAAGACTTGGTTTTTCGAAAGAAAGTAATCTGAACATTTTTGGAAGTTAATAATATGTCCTGAACATACTTACAAAACCACTCTCCGGTCTCAAGTCCAATCATCTTTGTGTCAAGATCAGTCTCTGCTAACCGCAGTCCATGTTAAGAGGATATATAAGACACATATCTATTAAATTATACTATCGAGTGTATATTTTGTAGAATATCCTTCAGTATATATGTACTCTTATGTATTAGAAGAAAAGTTGTTTTCTCATTAATCTTAATGAATGGTATTTACACAGTTTATATAGTGATGGTTAACAATACTAACTGCCTATTAACAGAACTAATAACAGAACTAATAACAGAACTAACAGAATTAACAAATTAACTCTATTAGCCCCCTTCAAGATGGCAGTAGAATGTTAATGAAACCCATCTTGGACATGAGTTTCTGAAACTGTGTAGGATAAAGAGACTTTGTAAACGCATCGGCCAACTGATTTTCTGTCCGAACATGAAGCGTTTTAAGAAGACCAGCCTCTAGCTTTTCCCTAACAGAATGACACTGAGCCTCAATGTGTTTGGTACGCTCGTGAAAAACAGGGTTCTTGGCAATATGCAAGGCAGCAGTACTGTCACAATAGAGAACAGGTAACTCAGAAGCAGAACCTTGAAGATCCTGCAATAGACGAGATAACCAGACTATCTCCTTGGCAGTATCAGATAAGGATCTGTATTCTGCCTCAGCAAAAGATAAAGATACGACTTGTTGTTTTCTGTTCTTCCAAGAAACCAAAGAATTGCCAATAAAGATGCAATTACCAGTTACACTTCGTCTGGTGTCAGGATACTGTGCCCAGTCTGAATCACAAAAGGCTTTAATTTGATAATCATCATCAGCTGGATAAAACAAACCCTGACCAATGGTGACTTTTAAGTAATGAATTACTTTAAAAGCAGCATGAAGATGTAAATTTTTTGGAGCTGAAGCAAATTGACAGAGTTTGTTTACTGCAAAGGAAATATCTGGACGAGTAATTGTCAAATACAACAGCTTCCCAGTGAGTTTTCTGTAAACATTAGCATCAGGGAGAGGTATTCCAGTCTTTGTTGCAAGCTTATGACTTGGATCCATAGGAATAGAAGAAGGTCTGCAACAAGAAGACCCGCAGATTCAAGAATCTCTAGGATGTATCTGTGTTGACAGAGTGAAATTCCAGAATTACTGTGTGATATCTCAAGTCGTAAGAAGTACTTTGGAGGACCCAGATCCCTAAGCTTGAAATGTTTCTTCAAGTTGAGAATAAAAGAGGAAACTGCAGCTTCAGAGGAGCTAGTTATAATGATGTCATCAACATAAACCAACACAAGAATGAAAGCAGATGATGATGTAGAGAGAAACAATGTATGATCTCCATTTATCGTCTGGAAACCAAGAGTAGTTAATGAATCTGAGAACTTAAGAAACCACTGCCTAGAGGTCTGCTTTAAGCCATAAATTGACTTTTTGAGACGTAGAGCAGCATTAGGAGGCAAGGTAGTGTCTAATCTGTCATCATAACCTTTTGGTATTTCCATATAAATTTCTTCAGACAGTTCTCCATTGAGAAATACATTAGAGATATCTAGCTGATGGAGAAACCATTTCTTCTTAGCTGCTAAAGCTAAAACAGTTTTGACTGTGACCATTTTGGCTACAGGAGAAAAGGTATCCACAAAATCTACACCTTCAAGCTGAGTATAACCCTTGGCAACCAGTCTGGCCTTATGCCTTTCAATAGATCCATCAGCATTGAGTTTAAGTTTGAAAACCCACTTACATCCCACAGCAATCTTACCTCCAGGCAATGAGCAAACTTCCCAAGTTTGAAGATTTTTTAGTGAATCAAACTCCTTGTTAATAGCATCACACCATTCTATTGATTTCTTTGCTTCATAATAATGGCGAGGCTCAGAATGAGAAAGAATAGTGTTGATAAAAGGTAAATGAGAAGATGAGAGCCTATCATATGAAAGATATGCAAAAAGAGGATATAAAGAATGAGTGGAAGAACAAAGATAATCCTGCAAGTACTTAGGTTTAGTACGAGGTCTTGGGGTTGAAGTTGCAAAGGGCAAACTAACATCAGAAGATGGCTACCTAGGAAGCATTTGAGTAATACCATCAAAAGATGTAGTCACAGAGTGTGAGATATCATCAGGAAATGCAGGAGTATCAAAAAAAGACTTTGCTGTATCAGAAAGAACAGAACCAGCAAAGGGAAAAATGCTTTCATGGAAAACAACATGTCTAGAAATGGAGATGCTATTGGTTTCTATATCCAACAGTTTGTAACCTTTACAACCTGGTGGATATCCAATAAAGACACATGCTTTTGCCCTTGGATCAAATTTAGTACGACCATTACTTGAAGTACTTTGATAACAGAGGCAACCAAAAGTTTTGAAATATTGATAATCTTGTAAAGTGGATGTTAACAAATGATAAGGAGAAGTGTTTTGAGTGATATGTGAAGGAATTCTATTGATGAGGAAAACAACAGTTAAAATACAATCACCCTAATAAGATATAGGGATATGTGATTGAAACATCAAGGCTCTAGCCACATTTAGAATATGTTGATGTTTTCTCTCAACAACAGAATTCTGTTGAGTTGTTTCAGGACATGATTTGTAGGAAACAATGCCTTTGTCTTTATAAAATTGTATAAAGTATAATTTAGGAGCATTGTCAGACCTAACTGTCTTAACACTTTTACTAAATTGTTTTTCAACCAAATTAACAAAAGATGGAAAAATATGCAACACATCATATTTGGCTTTTAACAAATAAACCCAAGTGGATCTAGTATTATCATCAACAATTGTCAAGAAATATCTATATCCATCATGAGTGGGAATGCAATAAGGACCCCATGTATCAATGTGCAACAATTCAAAAGGTTCAGTACAAATTTTATTAGAACTTGGAAAAGGCATTTTTCGTTGCTTAGCTAATGGACATACAGGACAATGAGACAAACTCTTATTGTTTTGAGACTGAATGTGCAACAAATCAGATAAGGCATCAATTTTGGACTGAGATGGATGTCCTAGCCTAGCATTCCAAGTATCTATGCTAACAGTAGTTGAACAAACCACATTGTTACCTGTAAAACTTGAAGCAGAAACTAAAGAACCAGAATCCAAAGTATAAAAATTTGAAATATGTCTACCCTTGCCAATCATCAATTCCCGAGTAAGATCTTGTATAAAACATGCAGAAGAGGTAAAACAAACCATTGAATCAATTGTCTTAGTTAAACTGCTAACACTCAAAAGATTAAAATTGAATTCAGGCACAAACAGAACATTTTGTAAAATGATTTTATCACTCAAAACTATTGAACCTATACCAACAATGCTCACTGATTTTCCAGTAGGGTAATGTGACAAAGGTATTGGTGAGTGAGGTTAAGGTATTGAAAGAAGTTTTAGAGTGGGAAACATGATGTGTTGCCCCTGAATCAATTATCCAAGAATCAGCAGAAACCAAAGCACCTTCAGAAGTGTGTAAAGAAGACATGGTATAGATGGAGAATGAATAAAGATTTAGGAAAGTACCATTGTTAGGTGGTATAGCTGAAGATGAAGCAGAGACTAAAGTGTCCGGAGCTATGCTGCTATTAACATGAAGTTGATTACTGAAGTAGGAGATGAACTGCTAAAGCTGCTCATTGGTGAAAGAAGACTGTTGTTGTGAAAGTGATGATACAACTTCTGCACTCTCGGTAGGAATCACCATGTTAGCCACTACTGAATCCACTTGCTTTTTCTTGCCNGCATTCTGAGTAGGCATTACCATATTAGCCACAACTGAATCACCTTGCTTTTTCTTGCCTTTAGGCTTGAAACCAGGAGGATACCCGTGTTTCTTGTAACATCTATCAACCACATGTCCAACACCTCCACAATGTGTGCAAATAGGACGAGGTTTCTGGACTAGAGAAGTGGTTGGAACTGATATAACAGGTGGAACAGCAGTTTGGAATGCAGAAGGATCAACTCCACTCTGTGAAAGTCTTGCTGATTTTTGAGAATCATCTTGATCTAAGATGTTAAAAACCTCTGAAAGACTTGGGAGTGTTTTCTTCATGAGTATTTGACTACGAATGTGGTCATAACTCTCATTGAGACCCATCAAGAAATCAATGACTTTATTAGTCTCTTTTTCAACTAACAGATCTTCATAAGACCGTGTTGAACCTTGGAGACTGGCTAACTCTTCCCAATATGATTGAGTTAGAGTGTGATATGAAGACAGATCCATAGCACCTTGCCTAAGAGAATGCAGCTGATGACGAAGTTTGTAAAGTCTTGGAAGATTAGATTTATGAAATCTGNGTCAGCTGCAGATTTAAAATACAAGATACTAGTATAGATCTTTTTGGTGACACTATTCAGAATCCATGCCTTTACCATACTATTGCAACGGCACCAGATTTGACTATAAGCATCATTTTCAGGTGGTTGTGGAATAGATCCATCAATGAAACCTATTTTGTTCTTAGCCTCAAGACTAGTAGTCATAGCAATTAACCAGATTCCGTAATTAGATCCATCTAACAAATCCGCTGCTAAAACTAATCCTGGAGTATCCGAACCTTGAAGGTAAAATGGACTATGAGGATTATCAGGACTTGATACCTCATAATGGCGAGAACGAGATGAAACATTGTGGAGAGGAGAAGGTGATGAAGTTCTGTGATGTGATGGAGATGGAGAAGGAGATCTTGATTGTTGAGGTGATTTTGTTTTGTACTTGGAATTACATTTCCGTTTCCCCATTGTTGATCAAATCGAGCTGAAATTGAGATTGTCTGAGCTGAGATTTGAACAATATGAAGAAGAAATTGAACTAGCAGATCGAAACCAGAGAGAAATTGAGCTCAAATTGAGCTTTAGGAAGAATGAGAAATGAAGAACTGGATGAATCGGAGATGATGAGATGATTGAGCGCGGATGAAGTCGGTGAAAAATCAAAGGAATGAGAACTTTGATTTTCCATGGAAGAGTGCGGAAGAAAGGAGAAGAAGGATCAAGCTTGAGTTGTATCTCATGCTTGCTCTGATACCAAATTAGAAGAAAGGTTATTTTCTCATTAACCTTAATCAATCACATTTACAGAGTTTATATAGAGTGACTTAACAAACTAACAGCCTATTTAACAAACTAACAGAATTAACAGAATTAACTCTATTATAAAAATATAATAATGTTTTTAATAACAAATACATAAACTATTAGCTAATTTTTTATTATTTTATCTCAAGCCTTCATAATTTCAGAACGACCCTGCTACCGTTACATCGGGTAAGACTGACTAATCCTAATATTCTCAACACCCGGAAGCTAAGACAGCTTATGAGATCGAGTACGGAAAATACTAAAATTCATAGATGCAAATAAAATTAAATTAAGCATAAGAAACGAACCAACACCTTTTGATTGCAAGAAGCCTTTCGGGAGCTCTTAAGCAGATACTAGATACAANTAACTCATCACTTTGTATACAAGACATTATTTTTAATTTTAAAATTTAATATAATTTAATGAGAAACCTAGATTTCAAGGAAGCTTCGTTGGAAGTCCGCTTCTCGTTTCGAAATCAAAATCGGAATCAGAAGCTTCTGGAAGTGTGAAGAAGTATTTTGGAAACACGATTCCAAAAATATTCAATTTGGAAGCATCGATTCCATAACTGGAATAGTAATAAATAAATAAATTGGAAGCTCTATATATTAAAAATATATTTTTTGCATAGTTATACAAATAAATTTAGTAAACATAAAAATGAAAAATTTTCACCTTTTAAACTCATAGTTTTCAACTTCTTTTTCTTTTTAACGATTTAAAAGACCTTGCTTGATATATTTTCACCATTTTTATCAAAAATATATTTTGAATAATTGATTTATTTTTACAAAAATAAAATAATAAAACAATATAGATGAATAAAAAAATATAGATGAATACTTATTAAAAATAAAAATATTTTTTGAATATTTTTTTTCTCCATTTTTTTGTATAAATTTGACTCAATAATTTGGCCTGACAAATTATATATAATACATCGGACGAAAAGTAATACTTAATACCTCAATGAACTATTCTAAGTAACAAAATATTGTGTTAATGGTAGAAAATATATTTGTTTTATATCTATTGTCATTTTTTTTTTGGGATAAAATTATATCTATTGTCATTAACAACAACATACATGGTAACGCGGTATTTCGTTAGAAACCAAACTTGATATTATAAAGACTCGATGCAATATAATGAATCTTTCTATTTAAATTAAAGATATTAAGAATTCATATATATATTTTGCACCTTAAGAAAAAAATTATAATAAAAAGACTTGAATTTATTTTTGTTGAAAATAGTAATAGTAAAAAGCCTTATACAATAACACCAATACAAAAAGACATTGTATAATCATTGTTAAAACAAATCTTGGACTATGATTAAAAAAACTTGGATATCAAGACAAAAAGTTGAATATTTGAACAAAAACTTGCACTCAACAATTATTGTCATGATTTAAAAATGTTTATAGATAGATTGTCGATGTTTTTCACAGTCTTTTTTTAAAACCGATTTTGGACTGAATTACTATAATTTAGCATCCCTTAAAGTTTTTCTATGATTAAAAACTTATAAACATAATTATAGATGTCATATACCACATCTTAAACAACTAGTTGCATATTACAACTNTAATTATAGATGTCATATACCACATCTTAAACAACTAGTTGCATATTACAACTTGGGATAACATTTTATTTTTAAAACAACGTAGTCTAAAAAAATATTTCATTAAAAAATAATAAAAATAAAAAATTCTTGCAGCTAGCATCTTAAACCATTTTTTTGGACAAAAAGACCAAGCAAAACTTAATAATACACATACTCTCAAACCAGAGTCATGTAAGTTGAGAAGACATTT
>OVAV01002928.1:0-10498 GCA_900406375.1 Iberis amara
GATAAAACATTCTTCATCAAAATACGGGTTTCTACAGGCTACCTAACTTGAGTCAGTGATCGAGTTAATAGCTGATGCACTCTTCTTCCTGATTGCAATCCACCAAATGCTCAAACATATTGTCCGACCCATCAAACAAAACAAAAACACTAAAATTTATCAAAAGATAACAAGAAACTAAAATATTTTTTTTATATACAAGGATAAACATGGAAATTCCTCCCAAGTGAGCTTGTTTATAGTCTCTAATCTTGACTCCTTGTAAACCCTTAACCTGGAGAATCGAGGTTCCTTCACCTGTTTTTCTTTTTGTAATGATCCCACCATCCAAGTTTGGTTTGGCTCCTTAACTGGTCACTTTAAATCCTTTATCAGCCTTTCCACCAATGTGATTGTTCCAAAATGTAGCACTTCCTTTGCTATGAATGTCTCTGACCACTTTGATTTTAGCTTTTCTGTAAAAAGTTTGAGTCTTGAGTTGAGCAGGAGTACATGGTCACCACTCTTGAACTTCTTAACCATGGTTGCCTTTCGAAGTAGCCTCCTCAATGGTTTGGCTTTGTTAAAGCAATGCTTGATAAACTTAGGACCTTTAGGATGAGTCTTGAGATTCATTATTGGTGCCTTAGGCTCAAACAAGTCTTCAGAGGAAGTTGTGCTTAAAGCTTGGTGCTGACTCGAGTTGGGTACTTGAGTCAGGCTAAAACTGGATCCAAAAGTGCTTAAAGTTGGTAGGCTACTCGAGTTTGACTTCTGGATTTCTCAACTGCTGCAGTTACTCTTGTTTTTAACTCATTGACGTCCTCAAATGCTTCTTCCAACTTTAGTGTCTTGTTTGAGTCCCCAATCAACTCATATCCCGATAAATCACTGCATGAGTACCTAGCTTCATCTTTCTTAGGTAATGCAGATTGTACATGATCCTTTTCATTCATTTCTTCTAATACATCATCAGTAGGTTGATCCATTTCTTTGATACAACACATGTTACCTTCAATTGTGGGTTTTTTTCATTCTATCTTTGATGTTAAAGCTTATCTTGAGATCTTTTCCCATGTTCAGTTTGATGTTTCCTTTTCTAACATTAATTATGGCCCCCAACTATTGCTAAAAATGACCTTTTTAGATTACTTAAGATCAAAGGATCTTTTGGCTCCTTATCCATATCAAATACCACAAAGTCTGTAGGTATATATGCCTTCCCAATTCTAATAGGTAAGTTTTCCAAAATTCCATGAGGCTTTCTAATGGACCTATTTGCTAACATCGAAGATATATTACGGTATTTATATTCGTTGAATCTTAACTTCTTGGCTACTAAGAGAGGCATCAAGTTGATGGATGCTCCTAAATCATATATGCATTTGTTGAAAGTCAAGGATCCTAGTAAGCATGATAGAGTGAAAGAACCAGGATCAACTAACTTCTTTATTATGATGGCATTGCATTCCTCAGTTGGCACCAACATACCCTTTTCTTGCATCTATTTATCCCTCTCTAAGATAATGTCTCTCAAGGACTTTTGATATGGAGACATAAGTGGTACTTTGATTTCACTCTCCTTCAAGTACTTCTCAAAGAGTACTTGACATTTCTCCATTATCTTCTTTTTGAACCTTCCTAGAAATGGCATTGGAGGCCTTTATGGTGGTGGAACAAAAGGTGTCTCCTTTTTCTTGATAACAACTAGTTTTTCAACAAGAACAAGCTTGACTCTGGTTACTGACTTGATTTGGTTACTAGAGTCAGAATTAGCTTGTGTAGAATATGCATTTTGTTCATCATTTAAACTCAAAACCTCCCCATCTTGATCCACACAGTCCCATGTGACGTGAGTAAGTCCATTACGAGGATATAATACTTGTTCACTCCTCAAAAATATGGCATTGATGTGTGCAAAATCTTTTGGATTTTGAATAGCTTTCCCTAGAAGTTGGCTAGTTTGTTTTGGATTAGACGTAGACGCAAACTTGTTTTGGCAGTCTATCTTATTGTAGAGCTCAACAAGCTTCTTAGATAACTCCATTGCACCATTTTCTTAACCTCGAAGAAGCTGTTGCAGCATGGCTTTAACATCAGTATATGAGGACTGTTGTTGTTGAGGTACAAAACTATGTGGTGTACCCATGGATTGTTGTTGTGTAAACTCTTCTTGAACTTGCTGTTTAGGAACAAAAATTTGATTATGACCATATTGAAAGAACTGTTGGGTCTGTTGTTATTGTTGTGAAGGATAGACCTGATCTTGTGGGTTTCTACATTTTTGCTCCTATATGACAAGTTGTTGTTCTCGTAGTTGATGAAGCCTTTTTTATAGTTACCTTGTGGATTGGCAACGGCGTCAATTGATAGTAAGATATTTGTCTTCTTAGTTCAATTTCCTAATGCACTATCAGTGTCATTGTAGTACAATAGGTTATCAATCCAAATGGGGGTATCATTAACCAATCAAGGTTCGATCATAATATATTAATTCAAGCAAGATGATTAAATCTTTAAACTAACAACTTAAATAAACAGAACAAATAAAGAAGCTACACTTAAGCATAAAAACTATCATGCATTAATCAAATCTAACCAAATATGCAGCAACTAAAATGAGTAAAGCAGACAAGTAAATGAACAAGTGAAACTTAAATTCAATCAGAGAAATGAAATTCCTAAGGATGAGGTAATTGACTAGTGATTCTCCTTAGCCTACCTAAGTGTTTAACATACCTCAAACAGAGCTAATCCCTAGACAATAAACTCATAAACAATCATATTCAATCCCTTCATAAATGATGTCAAGCTAAGCTATATCTAGACTTAACTCTCGTTAACGGAATACAACCTAGCAGTCATGAAGAAACAATCTATTAAAGCCACTAAACACCCTAAATAACCTTGGTTTAAATGACCTTAAGGGTCTATTTATACTAAAGGGTCAAAACCCTAGGTCACAAGAAGAAAAAATAGGCTTGGTCCGGATGCACAGCTCGGGTGGCTTGGTCGAGTCAAGCATTTTCTTCATTAGCTCGGGTTTGGTCCAAGTGGTCTGCTCGAGTCTGAGCCAAAATTCTCCTTCAATTGACTTGACTCAGGCCTAAGCCGAGTGGCTTGATCGAGTTAGTCCATGTCCCCATCATGAGTCTTCTAACTCGAGCCTAAGCCGAGTGGTTGGCCGAGTTTGATCCATCTTTCACCTGATGCTTGACTCGGCTTAGACTCGAGTGGCTTAGCTGAGTCTATTCCTTTGTCTCGTACAATATGTCTTAACTCGAGCCTTGGCCGAGTACCTTGGCCGAGTATGTTCCTTTCATCGAGGTGGATCATCTAACTCGAGCTTGGCCGAGCTAGCTTCCCATCTCGTGGCTAAGTGTTTGACTCGAGCTAAGCTTGTATTCCTTGGTCAAGCTAGTCACTTCACCTTCTTAAACTTGTCCTTAAAGTTCCAAAAGCTTCCCATTTACCTTAGTAAACTCCAAAATGCAACGTGTATGCAATGCACATGCAAAATTATCCTAAACACGCAAAGTAACTAATAAGGACTATGAATGCTATATAATGATGATAGAAGAGAAGTAAAATATTCATAAATGTATGCTTAAAACAAGTAACATGTAGAGATATCAGTCATCTCAATAGGTCATACCAATCTCTTCTATTTTTCTGACGGCCAAGCTCATTGTTGTTTCTTACGAGTCGGGTGCTCTAATGGCTAGGTGTAAAGAGCCTTTCGGGAATGTTGAGCAACCAAAAGCTTTCTCTTTCTTTTACCAAGAGGTGATTAAATATTCGGATGACGAGGTGGCATGTGCTAAACTACTCCATCTGATCAAGGGATTCTAGTGGCCTCAACATACTATTGAAGAGATGTACGTAGTTTAACAACATCTACAACCTTCTAAACTAACTCACACTCCAAGTTTTAGATTTACTTGATACTTTCCACCATTTTCTAAGTTTATGACTAACCCTTTTTTCTTTTATGAATAAATGATCAGCACCGACAATCATTTGGCTAATGCCTATGATCACCGCATTAAGCGGTACGAGAGAATGAATGCCAATATAAAAAAAATCTCTTCAAAGCAAAGGCAAAAGACAGAAGTGACGAATTAGAGCAGCTAAATAAGGTTGTAGAAGAAGCTTGTCTCCAAGGGAATGTCAAAGTCTAGATGACTAAAGTGTTGGACGACTGGAGAAGAGACCTACCTGCCAAGATCGAGGCTCGGAGAAAGCAAATGTGAAACTCATCAAGTCCTCCCTAGCCAAGGTTAAAGAGTTGAAGGCTGAATTCTCTCGCCACATAGAATCTAATGCAATACCTTCGAGGAGTGAAATCTTCCTAGAATCTAATGCAAAGCGTCGGCTCAAAATCGGAATAGGATGTAGGCATCAACATTTGATTTTGCATATTTAATTTTCCTAGTTATTAATCCTTACAAAAAATTAAATATTACATTAGGGAGTAATATTAAAGAAAATTATCTTATATGCCATAAATACTCCACTATTTTCTGATATCATAGTCACTACTTCTTTTCTAATATACCATAATCATCTTTAGCAAAAAAACATATTTTTCCTTGATTAAACACTTTTAGAGAACCTCCTTATCTTTTCTTTTATTGATTTATATATCAAAGAAAGGCAAAGGGCTCAATAGGGAAACTTGCAAAAATTCTATCTAGATATTAACTAGATAGTGGACATATTTTTACAAAAATACTAGATGGTGAACATTTTGTGGTGGATTGTTGGTTAATAGACATATTAGATGGTTGGACATATGTTTTTGATATGTATAAAATGGTGGAGAAACATATTGTGTGGTTGAGATAATTTGAAGATTAATCGAAGTGCATATGTGGTGGGGGAGATGAGAGGAAATGCATAGAATGCTCATCATGTTTTAGGATAGTTTGGAAATTGACCATCGTTATAAAGTCGGAAAATGTTATATATTTCATATGTGATACTTCATGAAAAGTTGTCTGCCATGAGACCTGTAATAGTTTACGAGACTTGTAATTTTCTACGAATCAAATGATAACTCGTTCATATCGTGGAGTAGATATGTTTACATAATTATCAACATAATGTTCTTATAAAAAATATATTTTTGTTAGTTTTTTGCAAATATGTTACTTTCCCAAATATCAGTGTTATAGTCTTTGCTAGATATATATATTACTCCACCGCTATTACATCCCAAAAAATTACAGTTATGATTCCAAACTCCCTCAGCGAAAAACAAAAAAGTTGTCCGTCGAAGACAAACCAAATCTCATTTTTTTCCTCGGTACGAAGGAACCAGCACAACATGCGGTGGAAAATTTTTCCCGATAAAGATGATTTTTGGACTGGTAGATTGAACAACAATCCAAAACGTAAAGCTTTGATGTAGCTGAAGTCGGTTGTTCCTTCTAATGCTTTAACGAGATCCAACAAATATTCTGGTTTCGAGTAAGAGTTGATACGACCCCGGGGGATAAATATCTGTCTCATACAACCTCCTTGGAAGAAGATATGCATTGAACATTTGTCCTCTTTCATGGTGGACATATTGCACCCCACCAACATTCCTTCTTATGCTCATTGTCCACCAACTTTTCCATCATCTCTACGTGTTCATCATCTATCCATGTCCATCATCCAATAAAGACACATATGGTCTACGATAAGAATCTCCATATTTTTTTAAATTCATGTTTGCTTTGTCACTCGCAACGACCTTCAGATTGTCTGTGGACATTGATTTCATTTCATACCAATGTTCAATGGTAGGTTCAACAGCAACTACATGTTCAATGGTAGGTTCCCAATCACACCAAAGCCTCTCAACAGTCAATGTACTTGTTCTTCACCAGTTTATGCTTCTTAGTAACTTGTTCTTCACACTCCATGTCTATGAAGACTTGTTCACATGCTTTGTTGTCTATCATACCTATTTGACAGTTTGTGGACATCATATTTGTTCCAGAGTCTTTAAACCAATTCTCCACTTTATATACAGAAGTCGAACCTTAAATGATTAGTCACAATCTATAAATCAATGGTTAAGTAATTAGTTCCATAATGGCAAATTAATTTCCATCAAATCAATGTTGCTTAATCTCACTCACAAATGTTTTGGCGGTAATAGTGGATTGCAAAATGTGAGGACACAAGTAGTATTGGCCATATACCACAATATCACAACATTATGTCATTTTAGGAAAGATTCCAACATTATGGTACTTTTAGAAAGGTTATCATACAATTATGGTAGTTAGAAAATTTTCCCGTAATATTATGCATGACATAAAATATAATCAAATATATAAAAGGGCTAATAAGCCAAAAAACCAACAATATGCTCAATATTAAGAATCTAACCAATGTTTGTATTATTAGTTTTGCTCACAACAATATAACACTCATATCTCTCTTTCGAGTCTCTCTCTTTCTCTTTGTTTTTGTATTTTTTAAATTAATTTNTTAAAATTTTTAAAAATGGATTTATATTTTTAAAACTAGTGAAAAGTGATTATTAATCAATATACCCTAAACCCAAAATATACCCTAAATCCCAAAATATAAACCTTAAACCCAAAATATAAACCCTAAACCCCAAAATATAAAACCCGAAACCCCAAAATATAAACCCTAAACCCCAAAATATGAACCCTAAACCCCAAAATATGAACCATAAAACACTAAATATAAACCCTAAGCCCTAAATATAAATCATAAGCCCCTAACTATAAACCATAAACCCTAAATATAAACCTTAAACCCCTAACTATAAACTCTTAACCCCTAAATATACTGACAACCAAAAATAATAGTCTGACTATCCATAACGTAGGTGGACAAAAAAACTATCACACGTGAATATATTGTTCATCGACCAGGGGTATATATATCATATAATGTGTGATGAGAGAGAGGGAAAACCTACTTATAGGTGTTAGGTTATTAGGGTGTTTGGTTATTATTCAATGCAATTACCCTATATAAAAACTTAATCAAAAATACATATATAATTATATGTAATTAAATTGGTTTTTTAAACAATTATATCGTCTTCAATATAGCTTGAATAACAACCTAGAATTCCGAACAGATGATGTATAGAAGGTACAAACTCATAAATTTGTAGAGCAGCTTCTACATTAATGTAATGTACTACCTTTAGAATGCGTTTATACCTGCCTGTGTGTATTTTCAAGAAATTATGACCACAACCAAATTTGGCTATTCGTACTAAATTGGTCCGATCTTAGTATCAAATAGCGTTTTCATTTATTTATTTAAGGAAAAAACCTTTCAACAAACTGTGGGGAAAACATTGAATACGCCTCTAACACCTAACACAATTGTATGAAACCCAAAAAGGATAGTATCGTCTCATTTGAGACATAGATAACTACAACTGTACCAAAACAAGCTGACGCAACTAAATTAGAAATAGTTTTACTTGGCTTATCGATAACAAAAAAGAAAACAAAAAGACATAACTATACGGATTGTCCACCCCATAAATTTCTTTTTTTATTTTATTAAAAGGTAAATTCTTCAGGGTTTATATTTATATAAAATTTTATACATAGAAAATTCTCTAATTATCTTGCAACTAAAACAAGTTTACAAGATCTTACATGAGATGGAAAAAAAACTCTTGAAATTTATGGAATGCTTCCTAAATGTAATTAAAGGTAACCGTATGCTTCCAATGCTTATGATTATCCAGTTTAGAAATGTGAGAGCATATATCTTTTTCAACAAAACAAAAAAAAAGATTTTGAAATTATAACGGTGAATTTGGTGGTAAATCAAATATAGATCTAATATTAGGTGAGTAACCAATTGTGGATATTTTTAGTTTTTGAGAAACAAAATGGTAGAGTTATCTCACTTTCGCCCCTCCTCGATCTCTCTTTTCTATTTTAAAATTTCACCCTCTTCCTTCTTTTTGCAAATTAAAGCATATAAATTCAAATAATAAAATCACATAATGTTGCTTAAAACACATATTTTTCTACATCTAACATGATAAAAAAAATATTTAAAACGGACTTATAATTTATAAAATAGTGCATAGTGACCATAACCCAGAAATAGTCGGACCACTTAAGTATAGTCGGACTACTTATATATACAACATTATGAACCATAACATATGTATAAAACATTGGTTAAATCCTAAACTCTAAACCCTATATCATAAACCCCAAACCCAAAATATAAGCCTAAACCCTAAACCCTAAACCCAAAAATATAAACCCTAAATCAAAGATATAAATATAAACCCTAAACCGTAAACCCAAAATAAAAACCCTAAACACTAAACCCAAAATATAAACCCTAAACCCAAAATATATAAACCCTAAACCCAAATATATAAACCCTAAACTCAAAAATATGAACTCTAAAGCCCAAACCCTAAACCCTAAACATTATACATAAACCATAATATTGTATACTTAAGTATAGTCGGACCACCTATCTATAGACAAGAGAGATGTGAGAAGGGTAATATGCATATATTGTATATTGTTGGAAGAAAGAGAAATGTTACGTATAAGTAGGTGTTATTGACTTAATTTTAGGAGATAATGGAGTTAGTCTTTGCAATTTCTCAATTATCAATGTGGTGATATACTTTTCATATAATGGAATTAGTATTTTTTTCCCAAAAATACCTTAACTCAAAAACTATTATATTTTATTTTTAATCAATAATAAACAACTATATATTTTTTTATCGGATGTCCCAGAAGGGACACTATATATTTTTCGAAAATATGTTTATATGAAATCAATGTACACTCTTCAAACTCTTTATAAATGGTGTTGGAAAAAAAACTCTTTATAAATGGTTATGTTTTCGAAAATTGACAAAAAGTGTCATACTTTCCAAGTGGTTATTTTAAATTTTTGTTTTGACCACAATCAATTATCAATGTTTCACTCAAATTTGAAATTTAGCACATAGATTAAGGGGAGGAGGTATTAGATATGGAATTTGAAGTGATTTGACTAATCCAATGTTATTCAAACAAGAATTTTAAAAAGTCTTATGAATTTTGTTGTTATTCCAATAAGAGTTTAAAAAGTCACATGAAATTCACTGTTACTGAAAAAAATACATTAGATATAATAAGATATTATGTTTAATAAATCACTAGTTAAATTTTGATGACTTAAATTTGATGTTTGGTAGATTTTTATAATTGTAATTCCAAAATTTTATTTGAAATCACTAGAAGAGAAACTAGATAGTTTCTTAAAGCTCATTGCATACTTGGCCAGCTTAAAAATCTCTATTTTAGATGAAATTCAGGCTATACAAATCTTATCAAGCCCGCCCTCAAACTATGAGCAGTTAGTACACACGTCGGAGTATGGTTCTGGTATGAATTCCCTAACTGTTGGATCTAGGGTGAAGGTCCCTCTGGATTTGGGTCCGTATTTGATTAAGGAATTGATGAGTACAGAGGTTCAATGCGTCGATAGTTCGACGCGCTTAAGGGAGTTTACAAAGTTTGTCGCACTTAAAGAGATTACAATAATGACGCACTACGAAAGAGGTTACAAAGCTCAGGTCGTCGACTTATCTCTCTAACTTCTCTCTAAGTGCTCTCCGGTTTTCGATCCCTGTTTCTGGAGCCTCGCCTCTTCTATTTATACTGCCTTCGCCGTAATCATTCGGCTAGGCAGGGCAGTTGGCTAACTCTCATGTTCTACCGGCGGGTTGGTGAGTAGGCCACTGTTCAGCGAGACTAGGCGCATTGTTCCTGTTGCGTCCTCACCTGCCTCGTCGACGCTTGTCGTGGTCCAACCGCGCCGGGCCTAATAGTGGGTTCGACCTAATTGGGCTTCTNCTAACGACCAATGAAGTAATAAGTACAACATATGGAGATAAAGGAGAATGCAATATATCCTAAGGCCAAGACATTTTCGGAAGGTCTAGTAGTCGAATCTAGAGGAAGTCTCGAAAAGAACGTAGTTCAACCGGCAAGAATAAGTTCAAGAACAAGGGAAGATTAAAATCCATAACAAAGAATAACAAGAAAAACAAAGGTTTTTTTATGTGGCAAAGAAGGTCACTTGAAAAAGGATTGCCCTGAAAGAAAAGACAATCAAAAAGGAAGTTCAGCTAATATGGTAGTAATGAAGGAACCTATGTTACTAACAACCAATATGAAATCAAGACAGATGTATGGGTTTTAGATTTCGGGTGTACTTTACATATTACACCAGACATAAGTTGCTTGTATGATCTTCAGGAATTTAAAGGAGGTAAAGTCCTCATGGGAAACAACACCTACAGTGAGGTGAAAGGAATAAAAAATATCAAAATCTGAATCCTGATGAGGCAGTGGTAATTTTAACAAAAATACGATACATGCCAGCCATGGGAAAGAATCTTATTTCCTATGGTCAGCTAGACCATAATGGATGCAAATACAAGGGTGAACATTTTATAAGAACAAAACTTGGGTTCACCCCCTATGGTGAACCTTTA
>OVAV01002929.1:0-10497 GCA_900406375.1 Iberis amara
CTTTTGAGTTGAGAACTATTTGCATTGTTAATCCTGTTTGTTAACCTGAATCTTCAACCTGAATACCTGCGGAACTTCCCTAACGCCTAGTGTCTTCGCTCATTGATTTAGGAATTAAAACCTGAACCTATCAGTTATCTTTATAAAAGTCACAAGCTTCCCTTTTATACAAACTCCATTACTTCTTCTACTCCACTTCAATATATATAACCGATGTATGGACTTCCCCTATTCACTCCTTTGATAGTTACAAATACTACCTTATACTCATAGATCACTATACCGGCTACACTTGGTTTTATCCCTTAAATCAAAAATCTCAAGTGAAACCAACCTTTACTGCCTATAAACAGCTTGTTGAGAACCGGTTTTCAACAAAGATAAAGACTCTATATTCTGATAATGGCGGCGAATTCATTGCCCTGCGACCCTTTCTCACTGAACATCGCATCACTTATCTTACTTCGCCGCCGCATACACCGTAACATAATGGGATTTCAGAACGCATATCGTGGAAACCGGACTTACGTTACTTCATCAAGCATCGATGCCCACATCATATTGGAGTTATGCTTTTGCTACAGCAACGTACCTGATTAATATAATGCCTACTGAGGTCTTACAGCGTTAGTCTCCCTATGCCAAATTGTTCTAGCTTCAGCCTAATTATCAGAAGCTCCGTATCTTTGGTTCCCTTTGCTTTCTGTAGCTTTGTCCGTATGCGGATCACAAGCTAGCTCCACGATCCAGTCCCTGTTCGTTCATTGGCTACTCACAAACACAAAGTGCTTATTTGTGTCTTGAAATAGCTTCTGGTCGTATCTATGTCTCACGTCATGTGCAATTTGTTGAATCGGAGTTCCCATTTGCGAAATCAGTTTCTCCAGCTCCTGCTTTATCGCCATATGAGTCCGGCTTCTCACACCAACCGCCTGTTACTCGCGTCCCGGTCACTCCTCCACGGCATAACTCATATCCAACCATCACACCCCCGTGCAATGATCCTCACCAGACAACTCCATTGTCGCCACTTGATTCTCAAGTCTCAGGTATGAATTCGAATTTGGGCTAGGAAAATCAACAAGCCCATTAGGTTTTCTACAAAACCACACTACTACACATGCCCACTCGAGCCCATCTCCTTCCCAACCTATCGTATCACCATCGCAACCTTTAACCACCGCCGACTCCCTATCCACCGCGTCCCTCTCACCGTCTCCTCGCTCACCAATTGCTCCTCCATCACCACCTGCTCTAATACCACCACCACCACCGCAAAACAATCACTCCATGAGAACCCGAGCCAAGAACCAAATCACTAAACCAAACAAGAAATTTTCTCTTCTCACTGTTAAAACACCCTATACTCCTGCTATTCCCAGAACTGTTCATCAGACGATGCGAGAGCCTCACTGGCGTAAAGCCATGAGTGATGAGTACGATGCCCAAGTCAGGAATCACCCCTTTGATTTGGTTCCCTCTGCTCCTCATCAGAATGTGATTCAAACTAAATCGATTTTTGCACTAAAATACTTACCTAATGGTGCTCTTCACAGGTATAAAGCTCGCTTGGTCGCATGTGGTTTCAATCAACAGTATGGTCTAGACTATTCTGAGACTTTTAGTCCGGTGGTGAAATGTGTAACAATCCGAGTTGTGCTACAACTTGCGGTTACTCGCCAATGGTCGATTCTTCAACTCGATGTCAATCATGTATTCTTGCAAGGGACTCTAACAGATGAAGTGTATGTCTCACAACCGCTGGGATTTATTGACCAAGATCGTCCTCACCATGTCTGTCGTCTCAACAAAGCTCTTTATGGACTCAAACAAGCACCCCGGGCATAATATCAAGAACTCAAACAGTAGCTATGTTCCCTTAGCTTTATGAATTCCTTGGCTGATACCTCGATCTTCTTATACAACAACGCCGGAAATCTTGTTTATATCTTGGTCTATGTAGACGATATTATCGTTACCGGGAGTAGTCCAACACTGATCTTGCATTTCATCACTGTGCTTGCACAAAGATTCTCCCTCAAAGAGCCTACGGATCTCACATATTTCTTGGGTATTGAGGCAACGAGAACAACCTCGGGACTTCACTTGATGCAAAGGCGATATATCTTGGATCTCCTCACTAACATGAAGATGCAATATGCTAAGCCTGTTCATACGCCAATGGCTTCTTCTCCCAAACTGTCCTTGTTTGTTGGTGATTTTTTTTCCAATCCCACCGAATACAGAACGTTAGTTGGCAGCCTACAATATCTCTCGTTTACCCGGCCAGATATCGCTTATAGTGTAAATCGACTCTCACAGTTCATGCATCGGCCGACAGATATTCATTGGCAAGCGGTAAAAAGGGTGCTGAGATATCTTGCTGGAACACTAAATCATGGCATTTTCCTCTCCCGACATTCATCTATGTCTCTATATGCTTATTTTGATGCAGATTGGGCGGGGGATACCGATGATTTTGTTTCCACCAATGCCTTCATTGTCTATATTGGTTCCACTCCTATTGCTTGGTCATCCAAGAAACAAAAGGGTGTTGCTCGTTCGTCCACTGAAGCGGAATATAGATCGATAGCCAATACAGCTTCGAAAGTGCGTTGGATCTTATCTTTGCTGAAGGAGTTAGGTGTGTCTTCTCTAACCACTCCAGTTATCTATTGCGACAACATCGGTGCTACCTATCTATGTGCAAATCCGGACTTCCATTCCCGGATGAAGCATCTTTCCTTGGATTACCACTTTGTTCAGAATAACATCACTGCTGGTATCTTTCGTGTCTCCCATGTCTCAACTCATGATCAATTAGCGGACTCTCTCACTAAGCCTTTACCTCGACAACGCTTTCAAGACTTAACATCCAAGCTTGGAGTTCGTCAACTCCCTCCATCTTGAGGGGGCGTGTAGAGTATATATATGTAAAGGATAGTTTAGTCATTCTGTATTTCCTAATAGAATGTGTCTCGTGACACTATATATATATTGTAATTACAATTCTAATGTAATAATAAGCTCTCAATATTATATCAAGAACTACATCTCCATATAAACTGAGATCACTTGAACTCACATTTTTAGCAAGATGAATCAAACTTATCATACCATGTCCCTATCATCAACGCAAAGAGAAAACATCAAAACTCACTATACCTTACCTTGCAATTACAAAAGGACTTACTTTGACTTTGGGAGACCATCATCAAGTGATGTTAAAGCACAAGGAACCACCAAGTTGCAAAATTTCGCCAAATCCGGTTTCTCAACCTATCAAGAACCATAAAGGTATAGGTTTTTACTGACAAGAGAGAAGTAAAGTTTCAAGCTTTTTGGTAAATTCAGACCTGAGTCACAAACCACTTAAGCTGGTGAGAAGGTATGGTTGAATAACCAATTGGTGTTCTCGCCATTGCAGCTGAAACATCTTCTGCATCATTTCTCTTACCAATTGAAGAGTTTTGGATTCTTTCTTTTAACTTTAGCAAAATAATTGGCAACAATTCGATAATCAATCTCGTCTTCATCGACTTATTACATTCGGCCAAATTGGCCTGTTTCCCCAACCATTGCAACACACTGCTTCGCCATCCTTCTGTAGGAGAAATCATTGGTCACTGAGTCATTGCTTCCACATACCCATCCGCCACCATGGAATTGCAACATCACAGATCTGACGATGACCAATCAAAAATCTGACAATTTCTTTTACTAAGAAATCAAGCGGCCGAGTACAAACGAAGAGTAAGAAGAAAAGAAGAAAAACAAAAAAGAAGAAGAAAGGTTAGTCCACCAACAATCATACGACACGTGCACTGCAAGAACCGATTCTAAAACTTCTCCTAGAAGAACAACTACTCTTAATATTTACTGTTTATTTATTTTTTTGCCATTTTATTTAAGAACTCATGTTAAAAGTCTCCAATGGAAATAGTCTTTAGCATAGAACTTTTAAATTTCTAAAGAACTCCATATGTGTCAATGTCTAATTGGTTGAGACTAAATAAAATAAAATAATCTTCAATTTCTCTCTCTTCCTTCTCTTTCTCTCCTTTTATTTTTAAAAATCTCAAAAGATTCTACCATTGGAATCATAAATTATGTAGAATTCATTATTCTGAATAACTTATTTTATTAATGAATAATCAAAGAGTTTATATAGGCAACACCAAATAATAAAAGATAAAACTAAATATAAAAGATAGACATGAATCTAAAAACAATCTATGTTTGTATTTATCTTGTTAGGATATATTCCTAACTGAATATATTCTCTAATACTCCCCCTCAATTTGGCGCATGAAGATCGACAATGTCCAACTTGGACATCAAGAAACTAAACTGATCTCGTGGTAAGGCCTTAGTAAGAACATCAGCAAGCTGAACTACAGTGTTGATGTGAATAGTTTCAATACCGCCGTCGCGAACTGCATCCCAAACAACATGACAATCAGATCCAATGTGTTTAGTACGTTCATGAAACACCAGATTCGCTGCTATATGAATCGCAGCTTTGGTGTCACAAAAGAACCGAGTAGATGAAGACATGGGAAATCCCATTTTCGCCAAAATCTTGCGGACCCGCTTGATCTCACGCAATGCAAAAGACATCGCACGATATTCAGCTTCTGCAGAAGAGTGAGTCACCGTGTTTTGCTTCTTCGTCTTCCAACTAATAGGAGAACCACCAAGAAGTACGACATAGGCACCAAGTGATCGCCGAGTAAGCAGACAAGACGCCTAGTCGGAGTCACAATAAATAGAGACAAATAGGTCAGAAGACAAAGAGAGCGTGATACCTTGACTTGGAGAAGCTTTGAGATAACGAACTACACATAAAGCGACATTCCAATTTGTTTGCTGTGGATTTTGCATAAACTACGACAAAAAATGAACCGCAAAACACAAGTTCGGTCGAGTGTTGAGTAAGTAAATAAGACGTCAAAGAAAACGATGATATGACTTAGGATCTTCAAGAAGAGGACTATCTGAAACTGCAAGACCATGCTTCTGTTCAAGAGGAGTGGAAGCCGGTTTCGAACCAAGGAAACCACATTCCGTGATGATATCGAGAGCATACTTTCGCTGAGATAAATAGAACCCATCTTTACCGCGATTGACTTCAATACCAAGGAAATACTTAAGCCGAACGAGATCCTTCATATGAAAGCAACGACCTAGATAGGACTTAAAACGAGACATAAGACCGAATCATTACCACAGATGATAAGGTCATCAACATAAACCAAAACTCGTAGCTCAGCACCATCCTTTGAGTAAGAGAAGAATGAGTAATCTTCATACGATTGTACGAAACCAAACTTCAAAAGAGATTGAGAAAGTTTGGAAAACCAGCACCTGAGAGCTTGCTTGAGACCATACAAATACTTGTGTAAACGACACACCTGACCCGGATATGTGTGACAAAAGCTGGGTGGTAGTTTCATATACACCTCTTCCGCCAAATCACCATAAAGAAATGCGTTATGAACATCCATAAGATGAACGTCCCATCCTTTGGCAGCAACTAAGCGAAGCAAAGTACGAATCATTGTCATCTTGATTACCGGAGCAAAAGTCTCGAATAGGTACACTTGCTTGAAACAACAATGAGAGAGAAACATTGAGAATATGACGATGTTTACGCTTAACTCGCCCATTCTGTTTTGGTGTTGACACACAAGAAGTTTGATGAATAATACCATTGCTTCGAAAATATGATGATAAACACATAACCTCTGTGTCGTTGTCACTACAACCAATTTGAACACGTTTACTGAACTGGTTGAGTGCGTAAGCAATGAAGTCGACGAGAACTTTCTTGACTTCAGATTTCTTTAAAAGCAAATAGATCCAAACAGCTCTTGAATGGTCATCCACAATCGTCAAAAAATAAAAAAAACACCACAAGTAGAGGGGGTACGATAAGGTCCCCATACATCAACATGAATAAGTGAGAATAAATCTAAAGCTTTATTTGAACTATCAAAAAAGACTTCACGAGTATGTTTAGAATGAAAACAAATGTCACATGAATGAGAAGCATGTGAAACACTAGAAACAAAAGGTAAAACTGAAAGCGCTTTAGACGAAGGATGACCAAGCCGTTGATGCCAACGATGAGAACTCAAACTATGTGTGACGTTGTGAACCGTAGAGTTAAATAGACCCGCCAAAACATACACCCCATCACGTTATCTACCTGTCCCAATCAGCATCTTCGTAGAAAGGTCTTGTAAAACAAAAATTGTGTCAGAAAATATCGCCACACAAATAGTGTGCTTAAATATCTTAGACACTGAAATCAATGTATAATTAAGAGATGGCACAAATAAGACATTAGACAACACAACACCATCAGCGAGTGTTAAGGTTCCAACACTCGTTGATTGTGTGCGACTACCATCGGCAAAACTGATGCGACATGTAGGAACGCTTCTGATATTAGACAACACACTAACATCTCCAGTCATATGGTGTGAAGCTCCTGAATCAATAATAACATCACCAAAGAAAACCTTACCCGACTTCTTATCTGTTTGATCAATGTTAAGTTTTTGTTGAGGTATTTGACTTAATACTTTCCATTGTTCTGAAGACAACTCCAGGAATTGAGAGTCGTTGGATGTAGTGGCATAAGCGATTGCTGGAGATGCCGATGTCCCATGCCCTCGACTTGGACCACGACCACCTCGTCCACGCCGGGATTGTCCACATCCTAGTTCTGAGCGTTCCGACCACCAGTCGTGAAAGCCGGCGATTTCTCAACATTCTTTACTTTCGTGACCTTGACGTCCACAATGGCTACATACGGTTTTAGGTTTCAGTATGGAGTTGGAACTTGCAGCCTCAGTTGTTTGTGTTTGACGAGAAGGAGCAGAGTTAGAGACTTGTCGAGAAACAAAACCGACGACACTTTGTTGTTGTTCTTTTGACCGTGAAGCTTTGAGTCTCCGCTCTTCTCGTATCACTTTTGAATAAACTTCGCCAATATCTGGAGATAGGTCAAGTGAAATCAATTGTGAACACAAGCTCCCAAATCTCTCATCATCTAAACCCATGATGAACTGATGAACCTTTTCTTGATCTTTTTCATTGGAGAACTGATTAACTGCACCACAGGTACACGAGACGATGTGTTAGTAGCTCTGCAATTCTTCCCACAGAAGAAAGCTTGCCAAAGTATTCCAATACAGACTTCCCATCTTGACGACAGTTTGCAAGCTCACACTTGAGCTGATGAATATGCACCTTATTACCAACAGAGAAACACTTCTTGAGATCATTCCAGAGCTGACAAGCTTCTGTAATGTATGTTATTGTCGACCTAACCTTAGGTTCTATAGAAGCACGAATCCATCCTACAATCATGGAATTCACCGTAAGCCAATTCTCAAAATCAACATCACCTTGAACTAGTTTTATCAATGTTCCATTAATAAAACCCAACTTTCTTTTTGCTTGTAGTGCATTCATCATCTCTGAAGACCATTCGTTGTAGTTGTCTCCGTTCAAGAAGACAGAAACAATCAACGAACAAGAATTATCTGAGGCAGCAAGTGTAGAAGGAGAAACTACAACACTATCGTTTACACCATCACTAGTACGTACACGAGGTGGTGTTGAAGTAGATTCACCTGAATCTCCTTCTTCAGACATGATTACGTGAGGTTTGTTGTGTCAACTTTGACACAAACATTGCTTAGACAAGAAGAAACTTTCTTCTTTAATTCGAGAAATTCGGCCCTTTCAATGTAGAAAAGGCGACGACGACTAACTAGGGTTTTTAGGTTTTCAGATCGAGCTCTAATATTACATAGAATTCATTATTCTGAACAACTTATATTATTAATGAACAATCAAAGAGTTTATATAGGCAACACCAAAGAATTAGAGAAAAAACTAAATCTAAAAGATAGAGATGAATCTAAAAACAATTTATGTTTGTATTTATCTTGTTAGGATTTATTCCTAACTGAATATATTCTCTTATCAATTCTAATCAATCTTAAAAAGTTCTTGCTTGAAAACATTTCATAGAACATTAGCGAATCCACGTTGTTGCTCTTCTTGAGAAATGAAGTCATAAATCTTGGTGAACTCTAGTAGAGGGTCCAACATAAGAACATGTCTTCTAGTTGCGTGAAATATTCAATTAGACTGACACAGCAGTGCCGGTCCAAATTTAAATAGCGCCTAAAGCGTAGTTAAAATTTGATGCCCTCAAATAAAGTTAAACTCGAATGACTTAATCACGGTACCAAAGTATTTCTAATAAATTTGGTGCCCTAACATTTATATAAATTTTGGCGTCTAAAGCCCTTACTTTACGAGCTTTAGCCCAGAGCCACCACTGCAGTGACTCATCATAAATCTGACAAAAAATTTTCCTCTTATAAAGTTATAGCCAACGATAATTTGCTTTACATGTATAATGATCACATGTACAAGATAAAAGGTATTGAATATAGTAAACACGTGTAATATGCATTGAGATCAAGAGATCCTTGATACAAATGATCCAGTCGGTTTTGAACGCCATAAATTTTGTTAAATTACTTTGCCTAATTCTTGATTCCAAATTCATCACAATAGATGTCCATAATCAAAATATATATAGTCCTTATCCTATTTTCTTCAGTACATCAATCATGTACACATCAAATGGTTGCATCAAAGGGCGAACCTACATATAGCTAAAATAGTTCACTTGAACCACCCAAAATCTCAAAAACCTTGAAATATTAGAATATTAACTATGTCATTTCTCATTAAAAATGACCTATGATAATTTACTGTATACACATATTATTGCTTTACCTTTTTTTTGTTTGCATTCTTTGTTAAAACTGTATGCATAATATAATTTAATTATATATATAAATTAATAATAGTGAAAATTTTTCATTATAAATTTTCAAAAATAAGAAGTATTTGGATATTAGATATAACAAAATGACTATTTTTTTATAAAATGTATGCATAGTGACCTTTTAAAATTTATAAAATATTTTTAAGTTTGTAAGAAGATAGAAATGATAAAACAATTTAAAATAGGGATTTTTACCATTAATACCATATTGAACCGATATTTTAACAAAATTACCATAAATTATTTAGTTTACCCAATATACCATAAAAAATGTACTATTGGTTGAGGGTAAATGACACTTAAGCCCCTGCGTAATGCTCAGCAAAATGTTGGCGGGATTTCGTTGTAACCAAGTGAAGTTAATGCATTTAATGATGATTGATGTTTTTTAAGCCAAAAAAATTAAATATAGTTTTAATCGAGCATGTTTCACCATTATTTCTGTTTTGTGAGACTTTCCTCAATGGACAAGAAGAATTGAAGAAGGTAATGACATTTACTCACCTAATTTTTTTTTTTTTAATATGTTGGTGCTGTTTTTTAAACTTACATAGCAAGAAATCGTAATGGACCATAGTGAGAATAGGCGATGGACGAAAAAATAATGGTATAAGTTCTGATATTTTTTGTGAGTAGGATTTTTGTGGACAGGATCAGCTGATGTTGTGGACATTTCTTTCTGCGATTCGTGGACCAAATCAGATTGTCTAGTTTTGGTCCACTCAAGTTGGGATTCTCATTGTGGACCACATCTGATTCTACTGCTTTTGTGGACGAATCTCGACGAGTCTGATGGACGATATTTAGATCCTTTCCCGGTGCGTGTACTGACGAACCTGTTTGAATATGCTGGACAAGATTTAGTTCTGTAACTGTTTGCTCGTCGATTTGGTCAACAGATTTCGAAACTGTTTGAATCTGGTGGACATGATTTGGTGCCGCAACCGTTTGCTCCTCAATTTGGTCCAACGATTTCGTAACTGTTTGAATATGGTGGATATGATTTTGTCCCGTAACCGTCTGCTCCTCAATTTGGTCCACCGATTTCAAAGATTTAGGTGTCTTGTATACAGACTGCTCGCCGATTTGCTTGCTCACCTATTTTTTTTTAATATGTTGGTGCTGTTTTTTAACTTATGTAGCAAGAAATCATAATGGACCATGGTGGGAATAAGCGATGGACAAAAAAATAATGGTATAAGTTCTTATGTTTTTTGTGAGTAGGATTTTTGTGGACAGGATCACCTGATGTTGTGGACATTTCTTTCTGCGATTCATAGACCAAATCAGATTGTCGAGTTTTTGGACCACTTAGGTTTGGATTCTCATTGTGAACCACATCTGATTCTACTGCTTCTGTGGAAGAATCTCGATGAGTTTGATGGACGATATTTAGATCCTTTCCCGGTGTGTGTACAGACGAACCTGTTTGAATCTGGTGGACATGATTTAGTTCCGTAACCGTTTGGTCGTCGATTTGATCCACATATTTTGAATCTGGTGGACAGGATTTCGAAAATTTTTATAGAGATTGTCTTGAATATATAGAGAGAGTTAGATTGTTCGATGTATAGGAAAATGATAGTAGGATTTTTACGGTCAATTCCTATTATACT
>OVAV01002931.1:0-10494 GCA_900406375.1 Iberis amara
TATATATATATATATATATATATATATATATATATAGAACTCATCAATTCATCAGTAAATTGTATGTAATAAAATGTTAAGCTTTTATTTCTTCACTCTTTAGCTTAAATTTCTAGATGCAACATATATGTACCGTTTTTTGTTGAATAAAGTTTTACATTCGAACAAAAAAGTATTTAAAATGAAAAATGGTTGCTACTTTTCATTCATTACATATTCGAAAAAACTCATTAAATTGGTGACAAAATTTTCATATTACCTAATTTTTTACAATAAAAATAGAATAGCTGAAATATCTAGGATAACAATATTAGATAATAGAATATTATCATTCATATCTCAAAGTAGATGATCGGAACTAGATGATATGTTCTAACAAACAAATAACAGATTTACTTTGAGATTTGAATGATAATATTCTATTATCTAATAAACAAAACATAAAATTCGAAGATGGGCTTTCTCGTAAATATGCTTCACGCCTCTAAAATTTGTTCGAAATAAATATTGACATATAAGCAAAATTATGCTAATTTTTATTTTTAGGAGAGTGTGAAGATGATGCCTTTCTTTTAGAATGGATTATTAATGTACCATGCAAACTTATCATCGAAAATAATATCACATTTTAAAATTCATTAAAAATTGGTGAACAAACTATTCAAAAATATAATTTGCTTCTGACATAATTAATTAAAATCTTTAACTCTTAACTCTTCCTAATTTAATATAAAAAATGTTTGAAAACGTTCGAATACTTCTACATTGTGAACACTCCACCTTTTGAGTTGTGTAATGTAAGTAACAGAGAGCTTAAAAGTCAAAAGGATCAAGACCTTTGTCATTAAACTCTAAGCTCAACTGAAGCATGCATGCGAATTAAGTTGAGAGACAGGTTTTTTTTTGTTGATAATGAAGTTGAGAGACAAGTTGTCCAATTATCTTTTCCTTCCTACAATCTAGTGTTATGTCTATAAGTTTAGAATCTATAATCTCATGTGAACTTTTGAGTTTTCAACGCTTATATTGGTCGTCTTTACCTTCAAATCAATGAGTCTTCTAAAAATGCTTTCTCTCTACGTTGAATTGTTTGGGTTTTACGACTATATTACCAAAGTTGAAAATTGTTGATATGAATTGTTCTTTAAGGCAACAAGTATATATAGTGGTGTTGGTCTATTGACTTCCACTTCTTGAAGATTTATCATGTTAATTTAGGTTGTAGATTGAATCTTTGTAGATTTATTAAATCATGTTATTTGGTCAGTCAACTATGATATTACGTTTTATGTCTATTAAAAGATATGATGAATGAATTATAAGACAGTAATACTACTCACTTTAGAAAGATCAAGAATCTTGCCCCTAACTCTTTATAGCTATTTTTTTATTTAAAAATAGAAAAGAAAAACAGAAAGCTAATGACACTAAGAATCATTAATATTTTTAATATGGGTGATAAAAAAAGTCGTTGAGATGATTATATTTTTTCTTTCTAGCATATGACATTTGGTCTATTAATAATTTATTTCAGCAATAATGAACCAATAAATTTTTGAAGAGGAGCAACTAAGCAAGTGATCTAATTCTTACGATCTTTGATGATTCTTCATTAAAATCAGAATTTTAATATGATGTTTTATTTATTGGACCGATCTAGAGACTTATATATGGAGTCTATTAAGATGCCAATGTAGTTAGTGCCATACACAATGTAATTTGAATTATGTGGGTGCACGTTATATATAGAGATGTTAAAAGTGGGTAAAAATCTACTCGGATACCCTAAACCTTACTAAAATTTTGAGCACATACCCAAAATCACGGTTTTCCTACGAAAAAATACAAAATCGTGTTTTTTTTGCCAAAAATGCAAAATAGCGGTTTCCCACCAAATATGTCAATCCGTGTTTTTCGCCAAAAATGCAAAATCGCGTTTTTTCGCCAAAAACACAAAATCTCGATTTTTCAGCGAAAAACACAAAATCGTGTTTATCCGGAGAAAACGCAAAATCTCGATTTCTAACAAAAATGCATAATCTAGTTATCGATATTATATAAAGTAGATTAGGCATCTAAATTTATTTTTTAAATAACTAAAATTAATAATTAATTCTTAAGTAGGGTACTCATGGGCTACCCAAAACATGATAGGGTATCTATTGGGTTACCATACCAAGACTTCTACCCTAATAATTTTTTTTAAAAATTGAGCTTAAAATAGGTAAGGCTTATTTTGGTTCAAGCTTGGGTAGGGTAAAAATACCCACATTAACATCCCTAGTTATATACGAGGAAGTGCATATAGACGTCTTAGATCACTCAATGGATGAATCTATAAGTGGGATTACAGATGAATCAGACTATTGATAAGCAACTTCAAAAAGAGACTAACAAAGAAAAAACATTGTAGGGATGTGTTGTTGAGAATAATGACATTGGTAAAAGGTCTTGCTAAAAAAATATTGAGGTGTATGCAGTTTTTGATCCAGTGATGAAGGAACATATTAGACGAATTGACAAACGTGAAACACATTATCATTATTTGAGTCACAAAATCCAGAATGAAGTGATAGAGATGCTTGGGTCTGAGATAAAGAAAGTGATCTTAATTAAAATTCGTTGTGCAAAATACTTTTCAGTTATTCTTGATACTACCATTGATATTAGTCGTCGAGAGCAAATTTCCTTAATTATTTGATGTGTGGATATTTTAGAGACCTCACCAAAGATTGAAGAATTTTTTTGTCTTTCTTGGAAGTCAAAGATAAAACTGGAGAAGGACTTTTTGACACACTTCAGAATGCATTGGTTAATCTTAGGTTAAGTATTGATAACATTAGAGGTCAAGGTTATGATAATGGGTCAAACATGAAGGAAAAAAAATAAAAGAGTACAAAAGATATTGCTTGAAATTAATCCAAGGGCGGTGTACACGCCATGTGGTTGTCATAGTATGAATCTTGTACTTTCAGATATCGCTTTATCCTCCCAACTTGCAGTATCATTTTTTGGAATTGTTCAACGTATTTACTGTTTGTTTTTCTCTTCAACAAATAACTGTGAAGTTTGTAGAGAGATTGTGAATGGCATCATAGTCAAGCCATTATCACAAACTCGCTGGGAGAGCCGCATCAAAAGCGTCAAAGTTATACGATTTCAAGCTCCTAAAATACGAGATGCTTTGTTTTATTTGTCAAAAAACAGTGACAATCCCAAAACAAGAAGCGATGCTGAATCTCTTGCAATGAGTGAAACCCATGGAAATGAGAGTTTTGAGTTTTTATTTGGAATGATTATCTGGTATTAAACTTTGTTTGATGTTAACAAAGTAAGCAAGATTTTGCAGTCAGAAGATATGGATATTGAAATTGCTATTGCTCAAGTGGAGGGACTTGTTTCTTTTTTTAGAAACTATAGAGAAATTGGCTTTGAAGCAGCAAAAATAGAAGCTCAACGGATTGCTATTAAGATGAAAAACGATCCAGTATTCTCTGTGAAGGCAAAATATATTAATAAAAGGAAACGATTTCAAGATGAAGAGCTTGAAAAAGTTGGTGAAAATGTAATACTACAATGGAAGAAGATTTAAGGATTAAATACTCATCAAAATTATGAATCAATGTTTGGTTTCTCTTGAGACAAGGTTTGATCAGCTACAAAAGTTATCAAAAAAATTTTGAACTTTTATTTGATCTGAAGCCCCTCAAGTTAGCAAATGATGAAACATTGATGGGTTCTCGTGTCAACCTTGAAGTTTTCTTGAAACATGGTAATCATTCTGATATTGATGGTAAGTCTTATATACGGTTGACTATATCACATAAAAAACTGAATGGATTGTCCATGTTATCAATTGAAAGGGATATAGCTGAAAAATTTGACTATTCAAGCTTGATGAATGAGTTTGCAAGTAGAAATGCAAGAAGAATCATATTTCAAAAATGATGTACTGATTTTTTGTTTTAGAATATTTTCTAATTTTTGTATAACATATTCAATTTTTTATAATTAATAAATTATCATGAAAATATAAAAATGACCTTTTTTCCCGAGGTTACGGCTTTTAAAATGTTAGGACCGGAACTGCTCAACGCCACTAATGCAGCTCGTGGTTTCAAAAGTCTTATCTAATTCTCTTTCGGATTTGGCTTTTACTGTCTCTTGGATCCAAAGTCAATCAAAACTTTAATTACAAATCACTATCATCATCGATCTTATGTTGAAATCAGTCGTACACAATAGTTAATTTTCACGAAACTCATTACCACTAGTTGCAATGCGTCGAGCCATAGATCATATGATAATTGACTTGTATTTTTTTTTCTTTTCCGTTAACATATTAAAGTTTTTCTATTTCTTGGATTTTATTCTGAGTATTTATCAAAGATCCTTTATAATTATATCATATTATTACGAAGAAATAACCTAGCTCAACTTATGTATTATCTTCCACTCGAAATTCGACTCAAAATAAATCATGTCATATAATCCTACTACCCCATATGGTAAAGATTGACTAATACAAATTAAATCATGCCAATTTAATTGATTGTAAAAATTCATTAAATTTTTGTCTGGTTAAAAATATGGTTTTTTTCCGTGAAAGTTTGATGATGAACTTGTGTCACCAACCTTTCAAACTTCACTAGTCTGACTGTTGGAGATTTTGGTCTCTCAGATCAATAATTTATGGGCTCAGCGGAAAGGCGAAGAAGGTTCTTTTTCCTCTATGTCAAGGTTTTCTTTGTAATCCAATACAAATGGTTTATAATTAGAGCTAGTATATTTAGATTTTGGTTTTGTTTGATTTAAACTTAATTTTAAGATTGTACAGGTCTACTGTGAAAATATATACTTATAATTTTAAATTGAAAACTTTTTTTTGGCACAATAAAACATGTTACCTCCGGTTAGCGAGACGTATCCATAAACCAAATTGGTAACAGAGAATCGACGAAACTACAAACCATATTCCTAATTCTTGCTGTCCGGGCAAAGACATACGCTTGTTTATTATATAACCGCTTCTGGTAAAGGACCTGGAAATCTTCCATTGTTAATTTTCTAGAATCAACTTCGCAAACTTTGTTGTAAAAGCTGGTCAGTCTTGAGGCAATAGGTGTAATACAAAACAGTGAAGAATAGATATGAAAAGAAAATTGAAACGTCAAAAACATAAGGTTTAATAATCTAAATTGCATCAATTAGCAAAAGTCGCTTTGGCCGAGTGGTTAAGGCGTGTGCCTGCTAAGTACATGGGGTTTCCCCGCGAGAGTTCGAATCTCTCAGGCGACGTTCATTTTTTTTCTCTTCAAACCGACTTATCCTATTACACAACATCCGTATAAAAACAATCTTTTTCCTGAATCAAACCCTAAAAGGCTTCACACGCCTGACTTTTTTTTTTTCCCTTCCCTGAAACTAGCTTCGCCTCCGCCGCATCGAGCCTCGTCGCGTTTTATCTCTCTCAAAATCTTTCTTCCCGTTGATTGATTCCACCAAAGGTTAGCTTCTTCCATTGTCTTCTTACTTCCACACACTATGCTTTTCGTTTTCCTCCTGTGCTTTCGTTTTCAGCTGCGTTTTTAGATTTCTGTCGATCTAATTGTTCATCGATTGTTACTGATCTTCGTTCTATTTTAGATAATTCATTCCAGATTTGTTAGGATTGAATCGGAATTAGTCTGGATCTAAGTTTTGCGTACCGCTAGAATCCAGAGATCTGTGGAGTCGTATAGTTTTCTCATCATTCATTATCTGGTAAGTTCTGATTTGCTTTTGTTCCTATTCTTTATACGCAGGTTCTGAGCATCCGTCGAGCTGCTTACTATGGCGTCTCTTAAAGACCTTTTACCTGCAGCTAAATCAACCACTACTACGTTTTATGACCATTCTAATGATCCATGGTTCAAAAACCGTTTCTCTGAATCGGAGTCAGAGAAATCTTCCGCTCTAACCTTTAAAGCAGTACCTACTTACCTGAAACGACAAGGTTTCCGTCCAAGGAATCCTGAAGATTTTGGAGATGGTGGTGCTTTCCCGGAGATTCATGTTGCTCAGTATCCTCTGGGCATGGGTAAGAACAAATCCAATAAGCCTGGATCCAAGACTCTTCCTGTTACTGTGGATGCTCAAGGAAACGTTGTCTTTGACGCCATTGTGAGGCAGAATGAGAACTCGAAGAAGATTGTTTACTCTCAGCATAAGGATATCATTCCGAAAGTACTGAAAAACGAAGGCGATTTAGATACCGTGGTGGATGAAGAGGAGGAGTTGCAGAAGCAGATACAAGAGACTGCCGAAGAAACAAAAGCCGCCATTGAAAAGATTGTGAATGTGAGATTGAGTGCAGCTCAGCCTAGCAATGTAGCAAGACAATCAAATGACTCAAAGTATATTAAATATAAGCCATCTCAACAATCATCAGCGTTCAATTCCGGTGCTAAAGAGAGGATCATTAGAATGGTGGAGATGCCTGTAGATCCACTTGATCCACCAAAGTTCAAACACAAGAGAGTACCAAAAGCTTCTGGCTCTCCACCTGTTCCAGTCATGCATTCGCCGCCTAGACCTGTTACAGTCAAAGACCAGCAAGACTGGAAGATCCCTCCTTGTATCTCCAATTGGAAGAATCCGAAAGGTTACACAATTCCTCTCGATAAACGTCTTGCTGCTGATGGAAGAGGACTACAAGATGTTCAAATCAATGATAATTTTGCAAAGTTATCAGAGGCTCTTTATGTAGCTGAACAGAAAGCTAGAGAAGCTGTTTCAATGCGATCAAAGGTACAAAAAGAGATGATGATGAAGGAGAAAGAAAGAAAAGAGCAAGAGTTAAGAGCTCTCGCTCAAAAAGCTCGGTCTGAAAGAACCGGTGGTGCTCCGAGTATGCCTGTCTCATCTGACCGGGGTGGTAGGAGTGAAAGTGTTGACCCGAGAGGTGATTATGAGTACGACCGCGAAAGAGAAAGAGAGAGGGACGGGCCGAAAGAGAGTAGAGAGGAAAGGGAAGATAGGATTCAGAGAGAGAAGATTCGAGAAGAACGACGCAGGGAAAGAGAGAGGGAGAGAAGGTTAGAAGCTAAAGATGCAGCCATGGGAAAGAAGAGTAAGATCACAAGAGACCGAGACCGTGATATCAGCGAGAAAGTCGCTCTCGGAATGGCATCAACAGGAGGAAAAGGCGGTGAAGTTATGTATGATCAAAGACTATTTAACCAAGAGAAAGGAATGGACTCTGGTTTCGCAACAGACGATCAATACAACGTTTACGACAAGGGTCTATTCACCGCGCAACCGACTCTTTCGACATTGTACAAACCGAAGAAAGATACAGATGAAGAAATGTATGGAAACGCAGACGAACAGCTCGATAAGCTTAAGAACACTGAAAGGTTTAAACCCGATAAAGCTTTTACCGGCGCATCCGAAAGGTCGGGCAAGAGAGAACGACCTGTTGAGTTTGAGAAGGAAGAGGAACAAGATCCTTTTGGTCTCGACCGATGGGTGCATGATTTGAAGAAAGGTAAGAAACCTTTGGATAAAATCGGATCTGGTGGAACTATGAGAGCTAGTGGCGGTGGTGGCGGTAGCTCGAGAGATGACTATGGTGGTTCTGGTCGGACTAAGATCAATTTTGAACGTGGTGATCGTTAAAATTGGCGGGCTCAGTGACTGATCTTTGATTCGATATAAGGTTCTTTGTCTTGGATCATTGGAAACTTTATGCCTTTGGATTAAAATGTTATGTTGTGTTTGTTGTTTACACTTTTGAACTAGTCGAATACAATCTTTCAAGTTTCTGTATTTGGTATTTAATTACAGTTTGAGTTTCTTTTTTTTTTTTCACTTGAGGAATTTATTAAAATTAAAAGATACAAAACGGATAATTCTCAAACAAGATTGAAGAATAGTTTACTTTACAATTAACTTTATTTATATTTTTAAAAATTAAATGTTTATAGAATTTACTTAAAGAAACTTTTAAAAAAAAATTATAGTTTGGATAACACATAAAATTTTCATTGGACAACACCAAACTTTATTATGAATAAATATTAAATACAAGAATCAATGATGTCTATTTCAAAAAAAAAGAATTGAAATTAAATTTTGAATACTATATCATAAATTTAAATTATTAATTCAATAACACTGATTTTAGAATATAATTTAAAACTCTATTAATAAATAAATTTCAAATACAAAAACTATTAACACTAATTAAAATTCAAATTGAAATAAACTCTTAAACAACACTATATTATAATATAATAGAATCAATTTAAACATTTCACCAGTCACTCTCTCGATTTAAGTTTATTCTATATTAAAACATAATAAAATATAATGTAACAAAATTGGTCTTGATATTTTAAAAGCCATAATCCAAAATAAAAAAATATATGTTGTTTTGCGTAATTTTCCAAAGAAAAAATAGTCATAAGCTTCTGCTTGCTCGGTTTAAACTCAAAGACCGGCCAATAAAATTTTTGTATTTAAGAAAACTTGTTTCAGCTTTTGAATCAAAACAAAAGAGACACACGCACATATGTTCTTCTCTAATCTTATTTCCAAGCTTAACAATGGTACTAAGACAAAATCTTGCTTCACTATCTTTCACCGATCAAATCATTCTATTACTCCGGCCACCACCATAAACGAATCTTTCATCTCCACTTCATCTTCTTCAACTCCATCTCTTACCCTTGAAGATCGAAGAAAACTCTTAGCTACACTATTATCAAACTGTCACAACCTCGCTCGTGTTCGTCAAATCCATGAAGATATCTTCCATTCTCGTATCCTCGAACAAAATCGAATCGCTTTCTTATGGAACAACATCATGAGATCTTACATTCGCCATGATTCTCCTTTAGATGCAATTCAAGTGTATTTTGATATGGTGAGATCTAATGTTTTGCCTGATCGATATACAATTCCGATTATAATCAAAGGTTCCGTTCAAATTCATGATTTTCCGTTGGGAAAACAGATTCATTCCGTTGCTGTAAAGTTAGGTTTTGTCAGAGATGAGTTTTGTGAAAGTGGATTTATCACTTTGTATTGTAAATCAGGGAAATTGAAAGATGCACGTAAGGTGTTCGATGAAAATCCTGAAAGAAAGTTAGGTTCTTGGAACGCTTTGATTAGTGGATTAAACCAATCTTCTCGAGCTAATGAAGCTGTGGAAATGTTTATTGAGATGAAAAGGAATGGATTTGAACCAGATGATTTCACAATGGTTAGTGTAACTTCAGCTTGTGGAAGCTTAAGTAATTTAAGATTAGCATTTCAATTGCATAAATGTGTATTAGAAGCTAAACCAGAAGATAAATCTGATATGATGATGATGAATTCACTTATTGATATGTATGGAAAATGTGGTTGTATGGATTTAGCAAACCAAGTGTTCGATGAAATGCCACAAAGAAACGTTGTTTCGTGGACTTCAATGATCATGGGTTACGCGGCTCATGGGAGTACACTAGAGGCTTTAGATTGCTTTCGTCTGATGAGAGAATCTGGTGTCAGACCAAACAATGTCACGTTCGTGGGTGTTCTTAGTGCTTGTGTTCATGGAGGTCTTGTGGAAGAAGGAAAAGCGTATTTCGATATGATGAATTTAGAATTCGAGTTAGAACCGGGATTATCGCATTATGGATGCATAGTTGATTTACTAAGCCGGGATGGGCGGCTTAAGGAAGCTAAGAAAGTGGTTGAAGAGATGCCAATGAAGCCTAGTGTCGTGGTTTGGGGTTGTTTGATGGGTGGATGTGAGAAGTTTGGGGATGTTGAGATGGCTGAGTGGGTGGCTCGACATATGATCGAGCTCGAGCCGTGGAATGATGGAGTTTATGTGGTTTTGGCTAATGTTTATGCATCTAAAGGGATGTGGAAAGATGTGGAGAGAGTTAGAAAGTTGATGATGGAGAAGAAGCTTGCTAAGATTCCTGCATATAGTTATGCTACAACAACATTATGAACATTCATTACTTTTGGAACTTGTTTCTCTTTATGATCAAACAATGTAACATTTTTATTAACCTTTTGATAAAGAAATTTGATTGTGGGTTTTCTTATAGTTCATATTTTATATTTGAAGTTTCAAAGTCCATCTAATGGTTTAGTAATTGATTGGTTGGACTATTTCTACATTTTTTTAAATAAGTTTGTAGTTTATTATGTGATTTTCATAAGTTTTTATCACTCTAATAAAATTACAGTTTTTTTCTTTTTTTATGGTATATATTTTATTCTTAAAGCAACTAGTTTATATTATGCTTTTTTAAGCAATTTTGTTTTTAACTAAATTTTACAACTAATCTACATTTACAACACAATATCTCCTTAGTGTTGTGACTTTCTTTATATTCTTCACATTTTATTGATTACTTTATGTTATATATTTGAGGAATTTTTTGAAACACCATTAAAGAAGTTCAAATTTCAAAACTACCACACTCCCAAAAGTTCTAAAAATACCACACA
>OVAV01002932.1:0-10493 GCA_900406375.1 Iberis amara
CTAGTAAGTGTAACTTTGAAGGTTTAAAAAGTGTTTTTCCCTTTATGTGAATCAATAAAATCTAGATGGCTCATTTACCAATTGTAAACTACTTTTATGATTTCTACTACGAAATCTATTCCCAAGATCATCTAGGTTTGAATCAATTCAATACATCAATTCTAGAGAGAAACTAACCTTGATCCATGCTTTGATTTGGATGTGGATTCAATACTCCACTTGATGTTCTCCTTTCGTTCACCTTAAATCTTTTATGATCTCTTTTGATGGATAAGGAATCAAGACTCTTTTTTTGTCTTCTGCGTTTCTTTCTGGTTTTCTGTAACGCTTCTTTTATGCTTCTCTCACACCCTTTCTTTTATTTTTCCTTTTTACTTTTATATTAAATGAAAGAGTGCATCCTTTCATAAAGAAACCATCACACCATATTTTATATATATATATATATATAGCACAAAAAGAGAGGCTTTAATCATACTATTTTAATAAGGTAAAAAAGAGGGTTATCAATACATCGAGATTCTAATTCATTAACCGAAACATGTCCATCACGGTGTCGTCTTTTATATTAGAATTATTAACTTTTATATAAGCTTTATTTTTATAATTAAACCGTAAGATATAGGCCACATAGAATATAAATATTCTTACAAAGGAGTGTTTCCATGATGCCACACTGTCCAAGAGGAATTGCAAGCGCAAATTTGGTGTAGGATGATGTAATATATTGACCACAATAAGATTATCTCCTTCGAATATCACATTTTGGTATCCAAGACCCCATACAGCTTGCATCGCCCAGATAAGCGCATTCAATTCCGATTCTTCAACAAGTATTCGACCTTCAAATTTCCCCAAGCCACAATAAAGCATTCGTCCATGAGAGTCACGAACAATCCACCCCATACCAGAGTGTCAGGATCTTTCGTGATGGCTACTATCATAGTTGCATTTGACCCATGAAGACGGAGGTGGTTGCCATTCCATTTTCTTAATGCAAGGGCTTTGCGAAGATGTAGATGTATTGTTAATGCTGAGCCATTCTAAGTTATCTTCTTGGGCATATTTGACTGCAACAGAAGGTTCTTGAGCGTGCCGATTGAACACCAATTGATTCCGGAGTTTCCATATTCTCCAAAGGATGTGAAACAGAAGTAATTGAGAAGATTTATCCAAGGTGCTTCGGAAGTGAACTTGTAATAGCCATTGTATAGCCTCATCTATAGATAAGTGTTGACATAAAAAATGTATGTGATACAATCCAGCCATGCTCCGTATGGAGACACGCTACAGCATATGGGCATTGAAAGAAAATATGTGTTTCATCCTCATTTGCATTACATCACCGTAAACAACATAGATGGTTGGAAATATGTCTTCTTGCAAGATTAACAAACGTAGCAAGTGAATGAGAACCCGACCCATACGCCACAGGAAATGCTTTAGTTTTTGGGGAATTTTAGATTTCCAAGTAAGATTTGTTGTAATATTGGATATGGGAGTAGTTGGTGGAGTAGTGATATTATCTTCGTTTGATTGAAAAGAGGCGTGATATCCTGATTTGACGGAGTATAGGCCATCTCTGGTAAATCTCTAGAAGAAAGTATCAGGAGTGTATTGCTGGGGAAGAAACAACTTGTAGATGAAATGGTGATCAATGGAAGCAACAATGTTGTATATGGAAGACAAATCCCATTGTCCACTAACATGATTAATTAAGCAAGATATTGGCTTCACAGAATCTGTTGGGTTACGTAGGAGTGGTGGCCTAGGAGGCCAACAAGGCAGCCATTTAGTATCACCTAAGAGGGTTGAACAACCGTCACCAATATGTTTCATGAGGACAAAGTTAAGTAAATGTCTGCCAAACAGCAAGGATTTCCATCCAAAAGATGAACGAGGTCTTTGAGGTGCTGTTAAAAGTGTGATGTGATGAAAGTAACGATGTTAGAGGATTCAAAACAGAAGAGAATGAGGCCGGGTCATTAATCGCCAACACTGATTTGATAAAAGTGCCTGGTTATAGTGACGAAGATCTCAAAACCCCAGACCACCCATTGATTTGGATCAAGAAAGTCTTTGCCAAGAGAACCATGCCATTTTCCTTCGGTTTGGCGTGGAGCCCCACCAGAATTTGGAAAGCAAATTGTTTATTTCGTCACAAATTGATATCGGAAATTGAAAGCAATTCATTGTGTATATGGGCATAGCTAGACCTACACTCTTGATTAAGATTTCTATGCCCACCGGTGAAAGAAACCGTGTCTGCCAACATGAGATTTTGGTTTTAACTTGCGAAACAATATGTTGAAAAAGCTCTGTTTTTCGCCTTGTAAATTGCTTTGGCATGCCCAAATATTTACCGCCACCACCAATATTGAGAATCCGTAGAATACGTTGTACAACAGATCTTGTGTGCTCATAAACAGACGAACCAAACATAATAATTGATTTGTACAAATTGATCATTTGTCCTGACATCTGCTCATATTTTGCAAATATTCGTAGAAGTGATCTATTGTTCCTGTGATCAGATTTAATAAAAAACAAAGCATCATCTGCAAAAAGCAAGAGTAAGATAGATGGTCCATCACTACTTATACGTAAGCACTGTAACTGATTATCATTCTAGGCTTGAAGGACCATGGAGCTTAGAACATCACTAGCTGATATATAGAGATACGGTGATAAAGGATCACCCTGCCGCATGCCTTGGTTGGGTTTAAAGTGATGGTAAGGGCTGCCATTGATGAGGATTGAATAAGAAACCGATTTGATACACATCATTATCCACGCAATCCATTGTGTATGAAAACCTTTCTTAATCAAGATAGTTTCGATGAAATCTCACTCTAATTCGATCATAAGCTTTGCGTATGTCTGTTTTAGCAGCCATGAATTCACTAGCACACTTTTTATGTGATTTGAGGGCATGAAAGGCTTCATGAGCAATGAGCACGTTCTCAGTAATAAACCTTCCAGGGATATAGGCAGCTTGATTTTTAGTGAACAGAGAGCCAAGGATAGGTTTGAGACGATTTACAAGTATTTTGGAGATCACTTTATATGCAACGTTGCAAAAACTTATTGGGCAAAAATCAGACATTGTGGATGGACTATCAACCTTTGGTATGAGACATATGTTGGTGTGATTTAAGCCAGAGGGGAGTGCACCTATTATAAAGAAATTGTGTACTTCAGAAATCAAAGAAGGACCAATTACTGACCAGTAACGTTGGAAGAAAAGAGATGTATATCCGTCCGGGCAAGGAGCCTTTGTACCTCCAATTGGGAATAATGCAGTCTTGATTTCATCATGTGAGACTGATTTTGTTAGTTCAGTATTCATTGTCTCAGAACCTACGGGTTGAATGACATCAAGAGCATGAGTCATTGTTGGCGAATTGGATTGAAAAAGATCAATGAAGTGTCGTTTAGCTTCTGATGCAATAGCTTTGTTTCCTCGAATATCATGAGTCTGATTCTTTAAAAAAGTAATACTATTACGTGCTCTGCGATTCTTAGTTAAAGCGTGAAAATATCTAGTATTCTGGTCGCCACTGCGGAACCAATTGTTGCGTGATTTCTGCTTCCAAAAAATTTCATTGCTATGATATTCTTTAGAAAGCTGTTTTCGGAGGGAGTGAACTATTGCAGTAGGAACATAAGGATCACACATTCCACTGTCAATTTGAGCTTTGAGATCTTCAATATTCCTTACAGCGTTTAAGTGGTTTAAACTTTTCCATTGTGAGATTGCAGAACGGCAATTATGCAATCTTTGCGTGAAAGGGATATCATTCATTTGCCAACCTCGTTCAACAACTGTTGTAAATTCTGGGTAATCACAGCAACGTTGGTCGAAACAAAATGATCTTTTTCCTATCTCAATGTGAGATCGAATGTGAATAATAACTGGCCGATGGTCAGACTCATTGAGTTCGAGATACTTGATTTTAGAGGCAGGGAATAAAGATTTCCATTCTTTATTGGCCATGGCCCGATCAAGTTGACATTAGACCGTATAGCTTCGTCGTTTGCCAACCCAAGACAAGTTGTTTCCATAAAAAGGAAGATCATAGATACATCAAGCATAAACCATGTCTGTAAAGTCAATTAACGATTGTTGAGTTTGTTGTTTTCCTCCCTTCTTTTCGGATGGATGCAATAGTTCGTTGAAATCGCCGCAAAGAAGCCAAGGGCCTTTCCTAGTTGCATTGATACGTTGTAGAGTTTCCCAAAAGTGTTTACGAAGGCTTCTATTAGGATTTCCATAGATGAAAGAAATGTAATATGAAATACCATCTTTATTGATATTGCAATCCATAATGCGTTCATTTATAGTAGAAAATACAACTGAAATAAAATTTTCCCACATTAATGTCAACCCCCCCACTTAATTCTATTGGTGAAACACATCGAGTGTTTGAATATCCGAGTTGAGCAGCTGTGTCCCATACTATTTTGTCATCATTCTTCTTTTCTATGAGAAAGAGTAATGTCGGAGAGTAAATACGTTTTATCTCCTTGAGGCGTCGAATTATCGAGGAACCTTGGCCTCGGCAATTCCAAAAGGCTGTATTCATTTGGAACCCGGTGGCATATGGTCCACCGAGCCTTCACTGTGGGACGCTGTCTCCTTCTTCATAGTTGGATCAACGTCATTTGTGGCAGTCATGACATGATCGTATATAATTCATGTTTTTTTCTCCACCGCCTCAGCTCTTTGTCTTTTGAGGAAGAATGTTTGTTTTTGGTAGTCCTCATCATTGGTGACGCGCTTGTACTCATTGAGAAGTGTTGCAGGGATTGATGAAGATTCTGGGTCAGAGGTGGACCTACGCTTCTTATTAGTTGGGCCTTGAGGAGCAGTTTGGCCTGGAACATCATTTGGAGCAGAGGCAGAGTCTGGATTGTGCGGTGGTTGATCTGGAAGGACATCAGGTTCTACATCATCATCTTGGCCTGCATCATCATTGTCCCTATCATCGTCATGTGGTGAGACTGGGGGAGAGTTTTGACTAGAAGTGCACACTGTGGCATCGTGAGAGAGGAGTCCACAAGCGAAACAAAAGTTTTGTAAGTTCTCATACTGAAATTTGAGAGTAACCACAGGTATTGCCAAACTGGAATTGTTGCTAGAATCGCAGGGGATTAGTGATTTTCCAAAAAACGCGAACACGCACAAAGTTCACCAAGTGTCCGCCCTCTCCTGCAAAATCAGTTTCCAAATACAAACCCAATTTCATTCCAAATTCAATGACCATATCAAGAGTTAAATATTGGAGTGGAATTCCTTGGATTTTAATCCAAAAAGGAATGAATTGCAAGTCAGCATCAGTGATGTTCGGGTTCCACTTCTGAAGAACACACATCCAGTCGTTGAACGGCCATGGACTACGGCAGAGTACCGAAAGGAGCGATTCCTCTGATGGGAAGAGAAACTGGATTGTTTTATTCTCCAGAAGGCGGCCATGGACATCATCTCCCGAACCCAAAAGTCAGGGAAGGGTCATCATCATAACACGAATGTTTTGCTTTGAAGGGTTCACAGGTTTCCCATGAGGGAAAATTTAGTTTCTCGAGCTGCAGAGATACAAATCTTCTGATAAAATAACAACTTAATCATCAATACCCAGAGTAATACTCTGGATCTTAGAGCGAATGTCAGCCATGAGAAGAAGAAAGATGGGAAAAGACAAGAGGCGGATAGAAAGGTAGAGAAGAGAAATTTGTGTAGTAACCACCCGATATTTATATCCAAAGAAACGGTTATTCCGTTTAGAACAGTTACGGAAATAACCGTCAGAAAAAAAAACCGTCATATAGCAACGGAGAGCACTCCAAAAGGTTGGTCGGCGGCGGTTATCAATGTTGGAGAGAGAGAGCGGTTAATCGCTTTCCTAATCACACCTTCAGAGACATTTCAAACTCAATTTTTTTTCTTTCTCAATGTTTTATTTTTCTTACATAAAAAATTGATTAACAAAAGAAAGAAAATAAAACAAAAGCAAGATAAATGTGACAACAACAAAAAATTAAAGCAAGTAACAATTTTTTAAAAATTGGTAAGTGAAACATAATAGTAAATGGAAGGTGAAGTCTAATTTTCCTTTGATTGAATAAAATCCTGAATCCGAATACAATAGAAAACTACTAATCTTGGTACGAAATAGATTAACACAAACAAAGATGACTGAAGTAGGCAGACAAGAATAAATCTTTGAAGTTAAAGGACCAAAAGAAGCAGACAAATTATATAAAATAAATATGAAACTTCTAATGACTGAATAACTCAACCTAAACGACGATTAGAAACTCATAAGCTAACTATCAAAACAAACTAACCAAATAACAAGTTGAAGTAGACTATCAGGCTGAGAAAACCGGGTAACCCGAGCATTTGAACAACTCCTCCTATAGCGAATAAGAACTACTTTACAAAGAAGGCCAAACGGAAGCTGGAGCAGCAAGATAGAACCGAGACGACAACAAAGCCCACTGATTTTTAGCAAATGGCGAAGTCAACATGACAAAACGCCCTAAAAGCAATTGAACCAAAAAAGAACCACAACATGGTTCAATAGTAGAGACAAGGAGCGAGAATAACGCCAACCCTGAAACATAGCTGACCAAACCTACGAAAATCATCAAAGGAAGAAGATAGAGAAGCCAAATGACAGACTAAGAACCAAAACAAGATCGGTGGCCTTAAACAACCAGAAGCACATCTCTCCGAAACACCGACGAACAAGCCTGGCCCAAACTAAATATTTGTCATAATCTAAATCCAAAATATGTGTTCTTTACTGAAGAAAAAAAATAAAATAAAAAATTTGTGCCCTTTTGTAAGAAGGAAAATTTTTAAAAAATAATTGTGCCATAATCAATGGCTTACATGGCTAATGCCATGGGCCGGACCTGTCGACGAAAGACAGGAGACCTGCTTGATCTTCGAGGAGGACCTGAAACGTAAAATAAGACTAAAGGGCTCGAAACTATGGACAGATACCCGACGAAGAAACCAAATAAAAATGAGTTATAGGTTGATCCTAACCATTTATTTAATGGATTTGGTTAACCCATAACCATTAAACAAATAACAATTTATATATATTTGGGTTTGTTTGAGTTTGTCCATCCATTTTGACACCCACACCCCTATCAACATAAGTCATCATATTCAAGAGGCATACCCATACCACTACATCTAAAGCTTGATTTAGTAAATATGGTTCATTCTATCCATGTACATTCATCTTTTAAAATTAGTGATTCATATATCGTTGCTTTAAAGCCAATAAAACCAAGACTTATTTCGTAGTTGCTTTAGTGAGATCTAAATTTTACTTCTTTTAATGAAAACTTTAATGAACTTTCAAATCTAAACATAGACGAATTTTCGCAACATCCTAGGATATTTATCAAAAACTATGTGAAAGACATGACTTGGAACTCCACTCCACCGTTGCGCCATTCTCGACAAGTTCTCTATCTTTTCCAAACCAAACTCAAGCTACTTAAACCGGTTCTTCGCTCTTTAATGCCACTGTCTATGGTGACCTTTTAGCAAGTACAAAGACCGCTTTTCAACATCTCCAACAAGCTCAAGATATGGTTCTTCATTCACAAACCGAACATAATATGCGTGCCGTTATTAATGCTACTATTTGTTGGAATGCTTTAGCCCATTCATAAGAGCTCTTTCTTCGTCAAAAATCGCGAATAACCTAGCTTAACTCTGACGATCAAAACACGGGCTATTTCTACAGGGTTGTGCAATCACGTACTTCAAGAAATGCAATTTTCCGTCTAGTTGATCCCATGGAAATATTGTCACCATCTCTCTGCACTTTGGCTTCTTTGAGTAACTCCCTGTCCAGATGTTTCTGAGGATCCTATCATGTCTGGTCTTTCTCTTTTTTCACTTTTATTTCATCTTTATGTGTATTTCTCTGTATTTCATCATTGGCTCCCGGGTATTGGGCTTTGTTTTCTAAAATTTCGAGTTCATACAGTCAAAATTTATGGGTTTTGTTTTCTAAAATTTCGAGCTCTTCGTTTTTTATAATTCTTCAGTTATTAATAATAAAAAGACACAAAAAAGGGAGGATCTGCAAAATCAAGTACGTACACGTATCACATGTGGACGGTCAAGATTCGAAGAGCTTATATTAATTCCGTTGTTCTTCGTTCCCATGGCAAAAAAATCCCGCCAAAATGCGGATTTCAAACTGCTTTTTATTATTATTCTGAAATCTCTAAGTAATTAATTTATATCCCATCAAAAGCCAATTACTTAAAAAAAAAAACTCAATCATACGCTCGTCAAACAAACAAACAACAAAAAACCCTAAGGTAACTCGCTCCTACCGTTAAGCCAGACTCAGTCCGAGTCATCCGATTCTCTAACGATTCTTCATTTTTTCTCATCCTATCGCAGAACTCGAGATGAAAGGCGTTGAATCGAAACCTGAAGCGACGGGAACTGATCAGAGGTTCGTTTCCCCTACTCTTTGTTTCTGTTCCATCTGAGATCCAGATTTTTTTTTTTGTTTGTATCACATTCTTCAGTTAGCTTCTCCATCTGATTTTCGAATCTATTCGATTCTTAAGACTTAAAACCAGAGGTAGAAAACCTGGTAAGAAGACAACGAAGGATCCAAACAAACCTAAGAGGCCTCCAAGTGCTTTCTTCGTCTTCCTGTAAATCACGAATCTCACTCGATTTCAATCTCCACTGCTTTTAATTTCGTCGTTTTCTCACTGTTTGTATTACGTCAAGGGAGGAGTTCCGACGGGAGTTTAACTTGGCGAATCCTAATAATAAGTCCGTCGCTACCGTGAGTAATTTTTTCCTTCCGATTATTCAAAAATTTCTGGAAATTTATTTTCTCAGATCTGTAATCTGAAACCGACTTTGATGGAACTAATAATCAAATTATTTGCAACATTAGGTTGGTAAGGCTGCAGGAGCTAAATGGAAGTCTATGACTGAAGAAGTGAGTATTAGCTATTGAAAACGATTTGATTATTAAAACTTTGTAGATTTAGGATCTTGTGGTGGATCTATACTCTTTTTAAACTTTTTTAGTTGTTTGAATCTCTATGATACAGGATAAAGCCCCTTACGCCTCTAAGGCTGAGAGCAGAAAGAGTGAATATGTTAAGACTATGCAACAGTACAACATGAAACTGGTATGAACAAANAAACTTTTTTAGTTGTTTGAATCTCTATGATACAGGATAAAGCCCCTTACGCCTCTAAGGCTGAGAGCAGAAAGAGTGAATATGTTAAGACTATGCAACAGTACAACATGAAACTGGTATGAACAAATCATTGATTAGCTTTCACATTCCATAGAGTGTGTGTTCTTCTGGTCTTTTCATGGAGTCGCTAGATGTCTTACAGTATATTTCTATGAATATTGTTAGGCTAGTGGAACCAATAGAGCTGAAGATGATGAATCTGACAAATCCAAGTCTGAAGTGGACGAAGCAGGAAGCCAAGAGGTGTATATCCAGACTTGCCTCTATTATTTGTGGTTGATTCTGATGCATTTTACATGATTTGACATTGTGGATTTTTCTTTGCAGGAGGAAGAAGAAGGCTTCTAGTTCTTGCCATTTACTGACTCAGATATGAGTAAGAATTAGCTATTTGTGTAAACTTTCTTAGCTATAACATAAAAACTGAGAACTGATTATGCTTTGTGTTTGCTACACTTGTATGTGTTTAGCTCAGTTGTAGGGACCGTATAATATCACTTGACTTCTATATTTCCCTCCATTTCCTAGGATCCATTCGACTTTGCATGAGTTGGTTTGATTTTAGTTTATGTTGATTTTTGTTTCTTCTTTGAGTTTATTGTTTCTCATTTTGTCATCTTCAGACTTCAGCTGTATTGCTGTTTTAACTCTTTGACTGAGAAAAAGTCTTACTCTAACTTTTAGTTAGGATATATTCTTTTTGCTTGGCTGGTTCTATTCATGAAAACATTTATGATTGTTCTTGTGTGGTCACTCATTGCTTGTTAGGATTTTTTCTTTTTCTTTTTTTGGGAAGCTTATCACATTACAACTTATTGTTTGGAACACTAGGAGTGCTACTTGGTATAGTGTTTGGGTTTAATGATCAATTGTCAAAACGAATATGATTTATTTTCTTCAACTTGTTATTTCATTGCAACTATAATACGAATATCAATAACTTGTTATTGTCGGTCTTTATCTACACTGAAAAATTTGTGCTAATAAATTAATAATGAAAAGCTACTAGCAGTAAAAAATTGTTATGATAAATTGGGAGTAGTATTTCGAAACATAAATTGATTTTTGAAGTATTTTGTAGAATTACCTTTTAAAAAAATACACAATAAAGTGATAATAGTAAGTTAAGGAAATACCAAAAAGAAAAGAAGTAAAAACCAATATAACTCCCTCCCTATGTTTCTAAATAATAGATTTTTAGAATTTTCACACAAATTAAAAAA
>OVAV01002935.1:0-10485 GCA_900406375.1 Iberis amara
ATATATATATATATATATATATATATATATATAATATGATTTCTACATAATAAATAATCAACAAGGAAGCCTTGGTAAAAAAAACTAAAGTAAATATATAATGATGATGATTTATCTTAGACAATGGATAAAATTATGGATAATGGATCATGAAAACAGCTTACCTAAATATTAAAGTGGGTATAGAAACCCTGTCCTACCATTTTTTTTTGTCATCTATTGAAATAAAATTAACTAAAGAGTATACAATGCCCAAAGATTTTGACTATGAAAGCTCAAAAACTCGGAAGACTTAGCCCGACATACCGGGAATTAAGATAAAGGATACACCAATACAAAACATAAAGAGCTAAGGGATAGTTAAAACGATCAAGACCAAAATGATGTTGAGAGACTAATTTCAGCTTTGACGAGCAGGAAAGCAGAACGTCAAGAAGACTCGTCAGAACGAGGATACAAGACATCTAGAAAAGACTGCTATACGTCCTTATTGGTAATCAGTAGACTTCGAAATATCAAACCTTGCACTTCATGGAAGAGGCAGACACGAAACCTCTAAAAAGGTTTGTAACCGTAAATAATGCCGATGTCGGAAATGATGATGCCGGTAGAAAGAAGGCAAGAATCCGCCAGGCCTCGAGCTAAACCTGACCAAAAGCTATAGTAGAGGAAGTTGAATAAACAACCGCCTATACGGTTCATCACAAGAGGATGAAAGACCGATCCGGGCTAGGCCACAAGCTAAAAGAAACTCACAAGCACCAGAAGCCAAAACCAAATACAATCCCAGAGAACACAACCATAAGGAAAGAAAGACTAATAAAACATATCAAATGGATTAGATATCAAAAGGAACACTAACAACCGAACAGATCCTACCACACCACAAAAACAAACCAAAACCCGGTAAAGATAAGGGCGAAAGACTGGCTCTACCTTTACCGGCGGGAGACAAAACACAAGAGCCACAAACTACAGACAGAACTTCCCAAACCCTAACCATTAGCCCAATACTGAAACACAAAACTCTAAAGAGAACATGTTACACCAAACACAACCTAAGACCGAAGACTGATACTAGAGTCAAATATCCTAACCAGCAAACCGAGACGAAGGCTGAGAATAACCGCTCAAAACTAGAGAAACGGGATCAGACCTTGGCTGCGGCGGTAGAGGAAGAACCATACACGACAAAGATCTGCAAGGAACAAACACTCGCCGGAGGAGAGAGATCCGAAACAGAGACCTTGGTTCTGAAAAACTTACCGGGAAGGAGAACCACACCAAACCACCTGAATCTCGCCGAGAAGAGCCGAAAAGAGATGAAGAATACAAGAGAAAGGAGCCGGAAGGAAGGGAGGCGACGCCGACGAAAAGCTTGCCAGCGCCGCCGCCGAAAAACACTAACCTAGGGTTTTCTCTTTTTAAATCGCCTGGAACGAGAGAGAAGGTCTTTAAACCCTGTCCTACCATACCATACACCAAAATAAATTAATTTGATCTAAACTGATTTTCTATAAAAAAATCCATAGAATAAAGTTCTAATAAAATATATCTAAAATTATTGTACACGATTACAAACTAGATAGTTTTGTTTTGATCAGTATTGTGTCTATAATACCTCTCGTTCTCTCTCTCATTACCCTTCCTAGCCGCCAAAGGTTTTCAGATCTGATCTTGGGGCCGGTCGCTGGTGGCTCCCACAGCGCCGGGACCGGCTCCTCTTTGTCTTTAGGTTGTCGTCTGGTGCTCGTTTTAGTGTTTCTTCGGCGTTTATTCCGACTTTCGTCTTCATGGTTCGGGCCTAGCTCACGGCGTTGCGGGGTCTGGTATCACCGGAGGACCGAAGAGGAAGTGTTCCTGAGATGAGACCGTCGGACTCACATGCTCGTCTGTACGGTCACTATTCCTCTGCTTTCTTTTCTTCGGCTCCGGCGAGAATCCAAGCTCTGTGGCCACCGCCTCTTCTCCGCTCCTCGTCCTTTGCTTTACCGTCGGTCTTCTTCATCTCGTGAGGTGGACCGCCTCTGTAAGCCTCCTGGTTTTGGGTTTGGTTAAGTATGTGGTCTTATGTCGTTTTTCTGCCTTTATCCACCGAAGATTCTGGTTTCTGTGTGTGGTTGTGGTTGTTGCTTTGGCTGGTTTTGTGTGTTCGTTTCCGCTCTATCATGGTTTTATTGCGTTTTGGAGTAGTTCGTTTGGTTCGTTCTTGGTTATGGTTGCTTGTCTTATTTCTAGATCTCTTTAGCTAGCAGTTTCGTTCTTCGCTTCTTGGGATGTTCTGGGTAAAGAGGTGGGCGCCGAATGTGCAAGGATCGGTACTTGTTTGACGGTGTGGCATAGCTACTCTCACAGCCGGCTTTACGGGTTCTTCTTTTGAAGTAAGGTTCTTGTGGTTCTAGAGTTTTAGTTCGATGGAGTTCTTGGATGGGTTGAGTCTATTATCCCGGTGAGCTCAGTCTCTTCATATCCGGCAGCCTTTCAAGACTCATGTCAGTCGGTCCTTTAGCTCTTAATTCAAGCATCCGCGTTTCATTTCGGCCTTCGTTTTGCTTCATGCGCTAGCTTTGGTTGTGTTGTTGTGTTTTGTTTTCCTATTGTTCTCATCTTTGTTTCCCTTTTTTGGACATAGATTCCCTCTTTTGGGCATAGATTCCCTCGTTTGGGCTTTATATTTTTTCTTTGTTCCAGGGATTTCTTGTTGTTCCGCCGGTTTTGGGTTGTAACTACGCATTTCTATTTTAAAAAAATTTAGACGGCATAAAAAAAGATAGTTTTGTTTTGATCTAAATGTAATAAAAATAGTAAATCACATTTTTGATTAAAACTATATAAACTCATATTTACCTGCAAAAACAATAAACCATGTTTTTTTGTCTAAAAATAGAATCAAATTTCTTTGTTTTCCTCCAAAAATTTATAAAATAATATTTATATATTTAATGAAAATTTAATATTGATGAAGTGATTATATAAGGGGATTCTCAAAAATATCACAAAATTAGATAGATTCCCAAAATACCATACATTCTTAATTTGATCCAAAAACTATAATTTTTTTCAACATATCACATTTGTTTTTATTCCAAAAGTACCACAAATTTGAAATACTTTTAAAACTTCAAATTTAAATATAAATCTCCAAAACCAAACATACTTCGTCGAAAATTATATTTAGTGCACCCAAAGCCAAAAATTAATTTTTTTTTTTTTGGTATTTTCAGGAAAAAACAATTTAATGTTATTTTTGAAATTTCCGAGAATGTGATATTTTTGGAATTTAAATTTCGGTGGTATTTTAAAAAATTACTAGTTATTAAAATTTAAATCTACGTAATTAAAAAAATTCATATTAAAATTTTGTCGTGAAAAAAAAAAATTTAAATTTTGTTTCAATTAAAGAAAATTTGGTGACAAAAAAAAAATTGTTTTTCCTTTGATCAGATTGTGGGTCAATGTTAGATAAAGCCAGCAAATCAAAACAGAAGCTGACATTAATGTCTTCATCTCACAAGTTACCTGCTTTAAGAAAAAACCCAAACTTTCCTCAAAAAAACACAAACTTTCGTCGATTTCTTCTTCAAAGATGGATCATTTGATGGAAACAACGAACGATACTAACTCAATTCAAACCAAATTGATAGAAGAAAGACTCGATGAGATTCGTAGAGTAATGAACAAATCAAACGAAGATCCATTAAGAATCGTAGGTATAGGAGCTGGTGCTTGGGGAAGTGTATTCATTGCAATGTTACAAGAATCATACGGCAAATTCAGAGATAAAGTTAGTGTAAGAATCTGGAGAAGAGGAGGAAGATCAATAGATAAAGTAACAGCTCAACATTTATTCGAAGTAATCAATTCTAATGAGGAATTACTTAGGAGATTGATTAGAAGATGTGCTTATTTGAAATATGTTGAAGCTAGATTAGGAGATAGGGTTTTATATGCAGATGAGATTTTGAAAGATGGGTTTTGTTTGAATATGATTGAAACTCCTTTGTGTCCATTGAAAGTTGTTACTAATTTACAAGAAGCTGTTTGGGATGCTGATATTGTTATCAATGGTTTACCATCAACTGAGACGTTTCAAGTGTTTAGTGAGATTAGTAAGTATTGGAATGAGAGAGTTACTTCTCCTGTTATTATCTCTTTAGCTAAAGGTGTTGAAGCTGAGTTTGAACCTCATCCTAGGATTGTTACTCCTACTCAAATGATCTTTCGTGCGAGTAAGTTCGCTTCTCATGTCCTTTTATATCTCCTTTCTAGATCATGATTTGATTAAGGTGCTAGATTGATTTGATTGTGTATATTGTCATTAACTAGCATCTTGATTATCTTGCATCTTTGATTCTTGGTCGATGTTGTTGCTGATTAAGGTTCTAGATGATCTTTCGTGCGAGTAAGTTCACTTCACATGTCCTTTATATATCCTTGCTAGATCATCATTTGATTAAGGTGCTAGATTGATTGATTGTGTATCATGTCATTAAGTAGCATCTTGATTCTCTTGCATCTTCGATTATTGGTCGATGTTGTTGTTGATTAAGGTGCTAGATGATATCTTTCGTGCGAGTAAGTTCACTTCACATGTCTTTTTATCTTCTTGTTAGATCATTGTTTGATGTCATCTTCCTTAGAGAGTTGATTAAGATGCTACTTACTTTGTATTGGTTATTGTTGAATCAGTTTTAAATCGAGATTGTGGGTTTAGCATCTTTATCTTAGACTTTCTTGCATCTTGGATTCTTGATTGAGAAATTTACAATTTTGCTTTGTGATTTACCTCTTTTATGCAGCTGGTATACCTCTTGAGAATATTCTCTATCTTGGTGGACCTAACATTGCATCAGAAGTATACAACAAAGAGTATGCTAATGCTCGAATTTGCGGGTCTGAAAAATGGAGGAAAGCTTTAGGAAAATTCCTAAGACAATCTCATTTCATAGTATGGGATAATAGTGATCTTGTAACTCATGAAGTAATGGGTGGATTGAAGAATGTATATGCCATTGGAGCCGGTAAGAATCCATCTCTTCTGAACTGTCTTATCCGGAAATGGTGATGACCTTGTTTTGTCGGTTTTCTCGATGTCTATAGGAATGGTGGCTACACTAACAAATGAAAGTGCTACTAGCAAATCAGTGTACTTTGCGCATTGTACTTCAGAGATGATCTTTATTACTCATCTATTAGCTAAAGAGCCAGAGAAGCTTGCTGGTCCTTTACTTGCAGATACTTATGTGACATTACTAAAAGGTCGAAATGCTTGGTATGGTCAAAAGCTAGCTAAAGGAGAACTAAGCCTTGAAATGGGAGATAGCATCAAAGGCAAAGGAATGATTCAGGTAACTCGATAAATCTTAATCGATTTCGACCTATGTGAATGGCTAATGATGTAAATTTTTCATAGGGAGTCTCTGCGGTGAAAGCATTTTTCGAATTGTTAAACCAATCTTCTTTAAGTCTTAAACAAGAAGGTAAAGTTGTAACTCCAGCTGAGCTATGTCCAATCTTAAAGAGGCTCTACAGGATTCTTATAACAAGGTATACTCAATTTCCTCTTAACTTGCATTAACTTTGGATCTTGAAACTACACTTGATGATGATGTTGTTGCTAGGGAGTTCTCCTGCGAGGCGGTTCTCGAGGCGCTGAGAGACGAAACGATGAATGATCCACGTGAGCTTATCGAGATTGCACAAAGCCATCTCTTCTTTCAACCATGGCTTCTTGGTCAGAAACCTTGATCATTGTGTAAAGCTTCTCTGCTAGGTTTTGATACAAGAAACCAGTAGAGTTGTGTGGAGTAATTGAAACTGTGTACTTTTTCTTTATTGAGACTTTTGAAGTTGTTTTCTATACAAATTTATAATCATATAACCTATACATCACAATTCTATATATTGATCATAGGAGTTTCAAAAGAATCAATCATATCATCTTCTCAAACTTATCAAGCTTATTTACTCTTTGCATAGATCTTAGTACTAATGCCATGAAGATCCCTACACACATATAAACACATTTAAAAACCAAATTGATTCAACAAAGATACGGTAGGGGTGGGCATTCAGTTTTCTCAGCTTTCGGTTTTTTCGATCTTTTTTTGGCCGAATTGAATCGAACAAAAGTTCGGTTCGGTTCGACACTCGGTTTATTAGGTTCGGTTTTCATTTTTGACGTTCGTTTTTTTCGGTTCAAAAATCTTAATTTTGGCTAAATTATTGTTAATTTTTGGCTTTTTTTCCGGTTTGTTCGGTTAATTTGGCAGGTTCGGTTCGGGTCGGTTCGGTTAATTTAGTACAAAACAATTGTTGTCGAACCGAACCGAACCGAAAACCAAACTAAAATAAAAAAACTTTCCGAATTGAACCGAAAAGCCGAACCGAATTAACCTAACTAAATTCGGTTGGTTCGGTTTATTCGGTTCGGTTTAAATGCCCAACCCTAAAGAAACCTATACACACACACCTGCGACAACAAAGGATCCATTAGCAATAAGTTGGTTTCCTTGGTTGCTAAATGTAACTCCAATATTAAGCAGAGTTCCTCCAAGAACTGTGTACATTGTAGCCATCTGTAGTATTGTCGCTTTTCGAGCTGCTCTCTCCGACTGAACCCAAAAGAAACAAACTTTCAGTGTCTCTAATGTTATTGTGATGCTCATTGATTTGTATGGGGACTTACCTCAAGAACTCTAACACGGAGTTTTAGATCGCCTGAATCGAGTTCTTTCACAAACTCTTCAATTCGCTGCACTCGATATGGCATTGAAAGCGTCGAAGACCTTGCATCATCTGCTTGCTTCCTTATTTGTTGAACAAGTTGAGTTCCTGAACGTTGTCTTCCTTGTTTTAAATCCAAGAGTTCCTGTCAATGTTCATGAGCATTGATTGACACATTGATAGAGAAGAGATTGCTAAAGTTTTAAGTGGAGAAAAGAGGTAAGAACCTGAGCATATGGAGCTGCAACTTTCACAAAGGAAAAATCTGGATCAAGAATGTAACCAATACCTGAAAAAAAACCATAGAGCATACATAAATGTCGAAACTTTTCGATAAAAAGGTGAGAACTGAGAAGAGACGAGATAGATACCCTCGAGTGTGGAGAATGCGCGAATGACGAAGGTGAAAGTCGATGGGAACCGAAATGGCTGATCTTGAGATATTGCAAACAGATCCTGTCATAGAAATGAGGAACTTTTCAATCTAAGAGCCACAGAGAAAGAGGTTTAGCTTCTTTTGCTGGTTTAGTTTCGATCGATACCTCTCCAATAGCTGCCAAAGTCTGTTGCTGATCCGGTGATTGACTTAATAGGTTGTCCAAGAAGAACTGAACTGATCTCCTTACCGATGAAAGATCTCCAGTCGGTTGAAGAGCTTCGAGATCTATAAGATTTTGCATAACCTGTAAAGAGGTTTTACTTAGTTTTCTTGTCTCTCTCGGGTTTTCAGATTTTAGCCCGTGAACGAAATAAAGTTACCTTCTTTGCATCTTTTTCGTATACAGAATAGAAGAGATCAAGTAATCTCTCTCGAGTAAACGTTTTAATCTCTCCCATCATACCAAAGTCATAGTAAATGATCGATTCGTCAACATCAATGGCGAGGTTTCCTGGATGAGGATCCGCATGAAAGAAGCCGGTTTTGAGTATCTAAAATAGCCATAACAAAACCCTTAGAATAAAGACATGGAGTTGAAATTGTTTTGCTGTATTGCTATTAACCTGTATTAGATAAGCTTCAATGGCTCGTGATGCTATTCTTGATCGGTTATATCCCCGTGCAGCTAAAGCATCTAAGTTGTTGATCTTGACACCTAAGAGAGTTTATAACCGGTAAATTTTTTTATCAATCGAAAAAAACTATATTAGTTTCAACACGAACCTGGTACATACTCCAAAGTCAAAACCTTCTTAGCAGAGTAATCCCAATAGACTAACTACAAAATAACCCGAAATTGAGTTTAATTTATCTCATAAATGTACAACTTTGAGTAAATAAAACTTACAGGTACGCGAACCCAGCTTATATTCCGAAAGTCTCTTCGGAATTTATCTGCATTCTTAGCTTCGTTTATGTAATCAATCTCTTGATACAAGATTCTGAAAAACCAAAGGGAAGAACAGTCACAAGTTGTTGGCATTAAGCTATTAACTACTTTTAAGACTTACGTAGCACATTCTTCGTATATACCAACCCAATCGTTTGTACCAAACGATTCGCTTTTCTGGAAATACTCAGCAATCAACTTCAAATTTCCTGATAAGAAAGTATACTATATCAAGAATCCATTAAGTATAATGTAAGTTAAAAGTTGTAACATACGTAGATCAATATCGAAAAGTTTCTTGAGACCAGGTCTTTGTACTTTCACTACTACTTTCTCTCCATTATGCAACACAGCTCTATGTACCTAAAGGAATAAACTTTGAACATTTTAAATAGCAAACATTTTTATATAGATGAAAATGGCTTAACTATCACATACTTGACCGAGACTAGCTGCAGCTATAGGTCGGTCTTCGAATTCTTTATACATTAGACTAATAGGAGCTCCAAGTTCGGTTTCGATGAATCGCCTTGCTTTCTCTGGTGAAAAAGCCGGGACTCTATCCTGCAACTTAGAAAGCTCATCCACGAATTCTCGTGGAAACAAATCCGATCTAGTCGAAGACAATTGTCCGAGTTTGATAAACGTAGGACCAAGCTGCAACACACTTTCTCTTAACCATGAAGCTGTTTCTCTTCTTCTGTTTTTCTAAGTATATAACAAACGATAATACTCATAAGAACCAAAACCAAAACCAAACATAAACTTAGTACAATGATGAAAGTTTGTTACTTGTTTTTCTTCAGTGAATCCTCCAACGTAAGCCCATTTCGCATTATCGAACAAAACACGAATCCTCAAGGAAAGAACAAATGACCAAACATCAATACTCCTTTGAATTGAATTGTAATTCTCATTAGCCCAACTAAAAGTTTCATCAGAAGGAAGAACTTTAACTTCTTCAATAGGAGGAAGATATGATTCTGTTTTCTTCTTCTTAACCAAAGTAGATGATGATGATGATACATTACCATTAATGTTTCTACTACTAACTAAACTCGATCCATTAACCGATCCATTCACAACTTTCTTTTTCACTACTTCACTTGTTGGAACCATTTTAACAGATCTTCCATTGATACCAGATTCAGATTGTCTCATCTCAATACGAAATCTCATCGATTTGCTTCCGAAACATTGATTTGATTCCAAAGTTAAAGGATTCTCTAAAGAGCTGATAAAGCTAATAGCTTTAGTGGTTCTTGTGATCTCATTGCCATAGTAACAACTCTGAGAAGCTAATAATGCAGCCATGTCTCCAACCTAATCTACATATAATCAAAGATCATATAATCAAACTCAAGAAACCCAATTCAGTATACAAACAACTTGAAACCCTAAATTCATATTCTGAATCCAAAAATCAGTAAAGATGGAACCTTTAGTGTAATAAAGATCAATCCAGACCCAAATTAACCAAAGATCACATAATTGAACTCAAGGAAACCAATTCAGTATACAAACAACTGAAACCCTAAATTCATATTTTGAATCCAAAATCAGTAAAGATGGAACCTTTATTTGAAGCTTGAAGTGGGTTGACTAGTGTGATAGAGATCAAACAGACCCAGATTTTTGGATTTCAGAGAACTGTAAGAATCTGGAATCAATTGGAAGATCTCTCTCTCTCTATTGGAATAGAGAGAGGAGTAAGTTGCGTGTTGGATTGTCTTTAAGAGACGTGTGTTGTCTCTAACCTTCGACTCTTCAAGTACTATAAATTTGTCATCTTGTTGGAAATTCGGTGAGTGATATGGAGTTTGTTTGATCAAAGAAGGGAAAGAATCTTTGGACTTTAACATTTTAGTCCTCAAGTCATAGAAAATTATGAAGAAATGTTATGGAAGGTGCGTGTCTAGCTTCTTCTTCTCACGTTTAATGTGTGGAGTGTGGACATATAATAATGTTTCGATTAAAATCTATAATCAATTTTTATTTTACAAACATAATATAATAAAAATATTATTATAGAATGTATTTTATAATTTTGTTATAACATTTTTATTCATAAAATTGTGACATGTCATTCTTAATTAAGATAGTGATATGTGTATTTTAAACTAATAAAAACTTTCTTATTTTTAATTTATTATTTTTCAAAAATAATATAATAACAAAAATAGGTGTTAATTTTTAAATGAAAAATATATAATAACAATTTTTTTATAATTTAAACATACACGATTAAAAAGATTAATAGTATAAAACCGGAAGAATAAAAAATATATATATTTTTATGTTTGTTTAAAACTATATATATATATTTATATTTCAAATGTATAGATAATTATTTTACATATTTTTGATAATATATAGATTCTTATAATTATAATTTACAAATATTCAAGAGTAACTAAATTTTTTAATATTT
>OVAV01002936.1:0-10485 GCA_900406375.1 Iberis amara
TTAATTATAGGGTGCTTCGTTGTTATCTGATGTAATTTCCCTTTAAAAAATCAGAGAGAGTAGTTACGTATGTATTGCTTCTTCAATTATTTAAAATTTTTGAAGAACATACTTTTTAGGGAAAGGGAATATGATACAATTGCGTGTTACTTTTCTTATATTCGTTTATTTACAAATTGGTTATTCTAGGTTGACGTGTTTATAGTTAATTGTTTCACAATTTACTACATTTGGATAGATCTGGAAAGAGCACAATGATAGAAAATTGATGTAGCGGGAGCTACGTTTGAGCAAAGGTTTTTGTTTAGTCTAAGAATTTCCAAAAAACTGAGCGATTTTTAACGCGTTAAGAACTCTAAGATTCTATCCGAGGTAAAGAGAGAAAATTTCAAAAACCCTAATATTATTAATGCTATAAAACAAACGTGAGTCTCTCACAAGTCAAGAGAACCCTTTATATAAGAAATCTATAAAACCTAAACGTAAAAAGATTAAGACAGATCAACACAAAGATTCATACTTATCCATGCACACGTAAAAATAATAAGAAAAGAAAAAAAAAACAAAGAAAAGAAAACCAAAACAAATTAGGAAATATGCCCTGCATCAGGTCATCCGGGATAGAGAAAGATTTGTCGTCGAATCTTCGACTTCATCACCATCAACACGAGGAACCAAATGTTTGATGTTAAAAACATCAGAACAACGAACATGAGACGGAAGTTGAACTCGGTATATATTCAGGTTAATCTTCTCAAGAACGGTTAACGATCCAATCTTACGGGCCTTTAACTTATTGTAAATATGTGCTGAAAATCAATCTTTGGTGAATACAGCCCAAACCAAATCGCCAACCGCAAAATGAAGAGCCCGACGATGCCTATGCGAGGAAGCTTTGTACTTGGCTGAAACGAGTTGCAAATTTTCATGCACGTGGTTATGAATAGTTTGAACGTTAGCCACAAAATCCATTGCATGTCCATCATCACGAGTTCGATCAGGTGCCACACTCAATTCAAGTGGACCACGAGGAACAATGTCATAGATAATTAGAAAAAGACAAAACTTTATCTTGCGATTTACGGCGTGATTATGAGAACTCGGCCTTGCACAAAACGAGATCCCAAGACTTGATATAGCTACCTACATGACAGCGCAACATATCACCCAACGGCGGTTAGTGACTTCGGTTTGACCGTCAGTTTGAGGATGATAAGCAAAGCCCATATCAAGACTAGTGCACAACAACTTCCATAATGACCGCCAAAAGTGATTCAAGAATCGAGAATCACGATCGGAAGCAATGGACAAAGGAAGCCCATCTAAACGGTAAACATTAGAAAAGAAAAGTTGGGCTACTTGAACCACATCAGTTTTCTTCTTGCAAGGGATGAAGTGCAATATTTTCGAAAATCTATCAACGACAACAAAAATGGAATCATGACCACGTTGTGTTCTAGGTAAGCCCAAAAAAAATTCCTACTAATGTCTGTCCAAGATTGAGTGGGAATCGTAAAAGCAAATAGAGCCCACTATTAGACGCATTACCCTTAGAAGACTGACAAACCGTACATTGCGAGACAAAACGAGCCACATCGAGATACAAACTTGGCCAAAAGTAGGAATCAGTGACAAGCTTGACGGTGCGATCTCGACAAACATGTCCTTCTCCATGCAATTCTTGGATGAATTGTAAACGAAGACTGCCTGATGGTATGCATAGGCGTGAGTCTTTGAAGATGAAATCGTTAGTACGACCTTCATATAGATCGTTCCAAACCTTACCAAAGAATGGATCTTTAGGATATAGTTTTGGAAGTTCACGAAAACTTGGAATAGAGAAATGTAAAATCGCGACAAGTGTATGTCTACGGCTTAATGACGAAGGTGAAATGTTGGAGATACGCTATCCACTAAGCATGACGTGATGAAATATTGTCTTTGATATCCATGTGTTTCAAAGCATCATGATCGGTGTATAAGATTAACTCATAATGGAAAAGATAATGCCACAAATGTTTTACACCTTGTATTATGGCGTAAAACTCAACGTCGTAGGTGTTGTAACAAGCACGATATCCAACGATCTTCTCGCTAAAAAGGCAATTGGTCGACCTTTTTGACTCAAAACCGCACCTACACCCAACTTACTTGCGTTGCAATGAAGTTTAAACACCATGTCAAATTCTGGTAGTGCCAACATTTGTGCAGAGATAAGTTTTTCCTTGAGTGTCTCGAAGGCTTGAGCTGCGGCAGGTGTCCAAGAAAAGGTAGATCCTTTTATACAATCCGTAAGAGGGGCAGCAATCAAATTGGAGTGATTGATTAAACATCGATAAAATGAAGCTAAACCATTAAAACTAAGAACATCGGTAATTTATGTTGGAGTCGGCCAAGTCTTTATAGCTTTGACTTTACTTGGATCCATCGCTAATCCTTGAGACGAGAAAATATAGCCGAGAAAAGGTACCTGTGAAGCACCAAAAGTGCACTTTTGTTGGGCCGCGAAGAGTTGTACTAACTGAAGAACCTGCAGGATCGTCTCTAGATGCTGGAGATGAGTAGTCAAGTCTTCGCTAAAGATCAGAATATCGTCGAAATAAACAACGACGAACTTGCCAATGAATGGCGTAATGCTTGGTTCATGACGCGCCTAAACGTACTTGTAGCATTAGAAAGACCAAACGGCATAACCATTGACTCAAATAAACCTTCTCGTGTTTTGAAAGCAGTTTTCCATTCATCTCCAGGTCGAATTCGAATTTGATGATACCCGCTTATCAAATCAAGCTTGGTAATATAGAGGCACGACCAATTTGGTCCAGAAGATCATCAAGACGTGGAATCGGAAATCGATAACGTATCGTGATCTTATTTATGGGGCGACTATCAACAGACATACATCACGAACCGTCCTTCTTCGGAATGAGTAAGGCCAGAACGGCAGTGGGACTTAAGCTTTCACGAACATGTCCTTTAGCTAGTAATGGTTCAACTTGGCGTCGCAATTCTTCGTGTTTGTTCAGACTCATACGGTAGTGTGGTTGGTTTGGGAGAGATGCATTCAGTACTAGGTCAATATGATGTTGAATGTCACGTAGAGGAGGCAGACCATCGGATAGTTCATCTGGAAACACGTCTTGAAATGAGTTTAGCAACGTAGCAAAGGCATGAAGAATTGGATGGGTTGTCAAAGAGATCGCAGGGGAGCTACTAAGGCCCAAATAACGTCTGTATGTTTGAGTTGAGCTTCAAAAGTGGCCTTAGGGAGTGACAATAAGGTATGCAGAGATAGCTTTGAAGATGAGGATGAACGAGCATGTGACTTGGACTCATCTGTAGTTGCATGCTCGACTGAAGGAAAAAGTGTGATAATTCGACCATTAAACACGAAACTATAGGTGTTGTGCTTGCCATGATGAGTTGTGTCTCTATCATATTTCCACGGTCGACCGAGAAAGACATGACAAGCGTCAATTGGGACAACGTTATAGCTGACAGTGTCTTGATAAGTCCCAATGGAGAAGACAATAGAGGCTTGTTGCAAAACAGTAATCTCAGCTTCATTGTTAAGCCAAGCTAACTTGTATGGAGAAGGGTGAAGAGTAGGACAGATGAGCCTCTTCTGTACTGCCTCAGAGGAAATAGAGTTTGTGTAACTTCCATAATCGATGATGACTTTGCAAATCTTATCATTGATTGTGCATGTGGTCCGAAACAACATTGTTCGAAGCCGAGATTCCTGCGAAACTCGTGGTGATAAGGAGTAGTGATGTACAACCAAAGCGTAATACCCAGTATCACCGCCAATAATCTCTGTATCAACATCGGGTAGAGCGTCATAAGTTGATGAATCATTTGGGTCAGCATATGCGTTGTCTTTGCTAACAAGCAAACCACGTCGACTTATTGTAACACATGATGTTTGTCGATGACCGGGTTCTCCACAAGTGAAACAACAAAGGGCATTGGTTCGTGGCTGGCGATTAGAGGCAATGGAATCACTAGCCTTAGGTCCCTTGGTGGGTGACGAACGGACAGGCGTTGTGTCGTCAGTATGAGTAGGAACATCGCTAGTGGTTAGAGAAAAACGTAAACGAGAAGATGACCAAGAACCGGAGGAGCGATATTGAAGTTCTAGGGCTACAACTTGTTGGTGTGCTTCAGACACAGAGAGTGGATTGAATTGCTGTAAGGCGAGCGATAATTGGTAACGTAGACCGCCTATGAACCGTGAGATAAGTTGTCCTTTGGTGTCACGTAATGGAGTTCGAGCTGTCATGTTGTAGAAATTTGAAGCGTAGTCATCGACTGAACATGAACCTTGTCGTACAACATGTAGTTTGTTATAGAGGGTACGTTCCTAATTATAAGGAAGAAAATCACGACGCATGTGTTTCTTCATTCTTTCCCACATCTCAATCTTTGATTTTCCTTCACGGCGTCGAGAATCCTAAGTTGCTGTCACCATGCCATAGCGCGGTGTTTGAATTTTGTAGCCAGTAAAGGAATACGCATGTTGTCCGAAACATATTTGAAATCCATGATTTCTTCAACCGCATGCAACCAATCAAGAAATTCTTTTTCATTAGAATTACCCGAAAATTATTGTATCTCCAAGCGAAACCCGGAATCCCAACGTGTGTTACTAGGAAGTCGGTCTTGATTGTTAAAATGTTCTTCTTGTTGGTCAAGAAGATGATCTTCGAGAGGGTTATGGTTACGTTTTTTTCGCAGGTTACGTTGATTATGAACGGGTGGTGGATCAGTGAAGATATTTTCGATGATCTCATCATCATTAGAATCTGTTTAGATGTTGATGACATGCAGCGGGAAAACAAGCCATATTCTGTTGTTTTTGGAGAAAATTAGTCATAGCCGTCTCTACGGCATGTAGAAGAGCATCGTGAAGTCTACTAGTAAAGGTTTCAAGTGCGCGTTGAAGTTCTTCCTGGTGTTCTTCGTTGTTTTGTTTACGATGAGCCATTGATATAGGATCTGATACTAACTAATGTAACGGGAGCTACGTTTGAACCCAAAAAACTGAGCGATCTTTACGCTTTGAGAAGTTTAGGGTTCTATCCGAGGTAAAGAGAGAGTTTCAAAAATCATAATAATAATGATATAAAACACGAGTCTCTCACAAGTCAAGAGAACCCTTTATATAAGAAATCTATAAAACCTAAACGTAAAAGGATTAAGAAAGATCAACACAAAGATCCATACTTATCCATGCACACGTAAAAATAGGAATAAAATGAAGAAAAGAATACCAAAACCAGTTACGAAATATGCCTTGCATCAAAAATTCAACCAAAATCGCTTGCTTAGGCGAATTTCAATCAATTTCAATCTCTGTTATAATTGGTAGAAATTTTATTCAACACCTATTCTTTTTAAATAGTTTTTCTTTGTTGATCAATAAATTTTACATTTGAATAATTTTTTTAATTTTTAAAAGTTGAACTTAGAAACCAAGTAAAATAAACGTTATTATCCTAAACAATTTTGAGAAATGGAGGTTTCTACTCATTTTCCAAGAAAATGTTTTAAAGTTTCAAACAGATCAATCATTATTATACTTAAAGAACTAATTACTGATTGAGATTCTCGAAGATGTATAGGTGAGGATTTATGATTCTAACAAGTGGATTCAAGGCTTTATCAAGAAGAATACGATTCGTTTATGCAATTCAGAAGTCTTTTAACAACTTTATACTTTTCTATGCGAAATTGGCGGACCCTCCTCCATCAATGATAGAAACAAAATAAAGAAAGAACCGGGCGTAAAGCAAGAAAATAACGTTGATCAACACTCGACGAAATATCAAGAGATGACTTTGGAATCTCAAATCTCAATATGGAACAAGCTTCAAAGGAAAAGAGTCCGATCCACTACAAAATAAGGTAACAAAATGTTTGAAATATATGATTATCTACAAATAAGATTGAGGATGTATATATTACCTGCCGGAGATGTATGTGAGTCATAGTAATTTTTGAGTGAGAATAATTGCATCTTTTGGATTTGAAGCATTAGACCTTTTATGTTGGAAACATAGCAATTTTGGTGTGTAAGATTGCAATTAAAGATGTTAAAATGGGTTATAGACATGCCAATTTAAACGGGTCAATTACAAATATGTAGACCTGTAATTCATCCAACTGACATATATTTAAATGGACATTAAAAGAGTTTTTGATTCATGGGTTTAACAGGTAAATTCGTTAATAACGAATTAGCCTGTTTATTTTATGATGCAATTTATAGCTTGTTTGTGTAAAAAAACTAAAAATTGGAATTGGAAACATGTGTTGGTGTTGATAAACCAAATTCATGGGCATTTTGATACAACTCAGTTCGACAACATTCTCAAGAAATCGAAAGTGGTAATGGCTATATTCATCTTTTTTTAAACTAATTTCATCGGAAACAATTTCAAACCGTTTGTTTTGGGTATTTTGCAGCAAGCAAAACCTTGCAAGATTAGCAACTTGCACCTATTCTCTTACAACATTTGATCACCACACAAAATTCGTGGACATTGGCAAATAGCACAAGAAAGTCATTAATCAAATACAAAAGAGAAAGATACAAAACACCAATAAAATGTTGAGATTACATATTAAACACTAGAAACTCTACTTGTATCTTTTGTATCTCAGAATAAAAGGAAACACTGATAGTAGGATTTTTCGGTCTACTTAAGTTCAATTCCCTAACATACTATCATTTTCATTGCAGTTTATAGGGTTATCAATCGAATGGGTGAGTTATTAACCAATCAAGATGAAATCAAATTCTATTAATTTAAGACAAGTGATTAAAAGTTTAAACTAACAATTTGAAATGAACAGAACAAAGATGGTAATTAAACTAAACATAAGAACTACCATGCAATAATTGAAACTAACCACATAAACAATAATAGAATGAGTGAACAAGTGAAACTTAAATCAGTCAGAGAATGAAAGTTTCTAAGGATAAGGTAATTGATCAATGATCCTCCTTAACATACCTAGATGTTTAACATACCTAGATGTTTAATTAACATACCTCAAACAAAAGTTAATCCCTAGACAATAGACTCATTAACAATCATATTCAATCCCTTGACAAATGATCTCAAACTAAGCTATATCTAGACCTAATTATAATTAACGGAACATAACCTAGCAGGCATGAAAAAACTGTCTATTAAAATCAATAAGCACCCTAAACAACCAATCCTTTGGGATAGGAATGCAAATCTTTGAAATAAGATGGTTTAGACATTTCATCGAACACCTTCTAGGTGTGAAAGTCTCTAAAGTCAGATTTCAATTGATTAGAGAGAAATAAGTATTAAGAACATTGAAACAGAAATGATCCAAGCATTAACAAGCTTAAACATCTACGAGCTCAAGGATTCAACACTAATCTATCTCATCCTTAAGAACAGATGAACTACTCAAAACACATGATGAACACAAATCCAGAAATCCCAGAAAACAAAATAGACATGTAAATCATCAAGGCCAGACTTTGATTAACAAGGATTAACAAGATTTAAAGATAAAAAACGAAATGGAATCAAAGTGCAATGATCAAACATTCATAAATGCTAAATAACACAAACACAGAAATATAAACCCACAAAATCACGAACATAAAACCAAGATTAACAAAAGTAAACAAAAATCAAAGGCAAAAACTAAATATATTAAAGATATTGGACCAAAGATTCAAGAACATCACGAACATAAAACCAGAGAAAAACTAAGGAAAAAGCATAAAAGAAAGCATAGGTACTAAAAGGGGGCGTACTCAAAGTATTTATAGCAAAAAGTAAAACCCTAAGTCACTAGAAGACAAAATAGGTGGCTTCATATGCTTAACTCGGACAGCTTTGCCGAGTGTAATGGTCGATGCGGCTTGACTCTGCTCCAGTCTAAGTAGCTTGGCCGTGTCAGTGTCTTGGCTGGGCTGGAATGATCTTAACTCTGCTCCAATCCGAGTAGCTTGGCTGCGTCAGTGTCTTGGTTGGGCTGGAATGATCTTGACTCTGCTCCAATCTAAGTGGCTTGGCCACGTCAGTGTCTTGGTAGGGTTGGAATGGTCTTGACTCGGTCACTGGTGAGTGGCTCGTCTGCGTGCAATCCTTGGCTCGATCTTCCGGATGCTTGACTCGGCCAACAGCCGAGTGGCTTGGCCGAGTGGAAGACTTAGCCAAATCTCCATTTCCTTGATCTTCTGACTCGGTATCTTGGTTGAGTCTATGCTAGATTTAATCACTTCTCCTTCTTCATCTTGTCCATATTGTCCCAAAAGCTTCCTAAGTACCCGAATTAACTCCAAAATGCAACATGTATGCAATATTCATGCAAAACTATCCTAAACATGCAAATAGACTGATAAGGACTATGAATGCAACACATTGACAACAAAACAGAAGTAAAATGATGATAAACGTATATTTAAAACACATAAATATAGAGATATCAACTCCCCCAAACTTAGTCCTTGCTTTCCCTTAAGCAAGTAATTCATAAGCTCGAGAATATGTTTGAAAATGAGAACTCATAATCAAAATATGCTGATAAAGTAGATGAAATCAATGTCCAAGTTAGTAGTTCTAAAATGCAAGGAAATTTCTTTCAGCTTAAAATCTCTAGCCATACTCATCAAAGCATAATTCATATAAGTTCTAACCTACACATGCATTCAAATCTACTTATCCCTTGAACATTCATTAAGCATAAAGCATGAATCAAGCTATGCACATTTTTTGAACTCATATAGCTAAAGGACAGTTTAAGAGACAAAGTTGGTCCCTTCATATAATGGTTAACATCTTGTAACATGTATCACTCAAAAAGGAATGAGCTTTAGCAGAATGCTTAAGGTAAGAAGCAATTGATGCATACAAGAACAAAATCCCATCTAGCCAAAAACATAGAAGCAATCAGCTTCCCTAAATTTAAACCCAGTAGGAGATACTATTTCTACCCTTTATAGCTCAAAGATAACATCATGGTTCACATTTCCTTTTCTTCTTTTCTTTTATTTATCTTACGAGAGGTTTTTTAATGATTTCTAGTGGATTGGCTTCTTTATGAATTTATCAGCTATAGTTTTCTTTTTCTTTTTACACATTAAGAAATTATAGGCTTTTACCTCTTTTTTTTCTAATTTCAAAAACCATACATTTTAAAATAATAGACCCAAATCCTTTACTAGATTATTTTGTTTTGCTTTTCTTTTTTCCTTTCCTTTCTTCTCCTAAAATTTCTTAACCATTTTCCTTTTTCTTTGCCTTTTTCCAATATGTTCTTTTCTTTTTCAATTATCCCAAATACCCAGAATCGAATCCCACCTAGTCCTATGTAGTCCAAAAATTGTGAACTAGAACTACATGAAATCTCATTCTTGTTAACTCAAACCTAACAATTTCTACCAAGCTCATCCAGAAAAAGACCTTACACTCTGTACAGATACATGGGTTTTAAGAAAGCTAAGTTAAAGGTGGGAAATCTACTTGAATTAACAAGAGTGGTAAAATGGTAAAAGTTAACCCAAGTATGTATATAGTATCTATGAGTTCAAATCCAATGCATAGACATGATAATTAATTGTCAAGTTCATGTTCATATAAATAGGGACAAGCATCGTATCACAACATGCTTCAATTAAGAAAAGATTATGCAATAACACATTCCGAGCATGGTTCAAACTTAATTAAGGTGCATTAAACAACTAATAACCACGACATTGAGATTATCTAATGAATCAGCACATTTACAAGTTTATAATCATCCTAGTCCCCTATGCAAATGTAATCAACCTATATAAAACAAGACTAGACTCAATCCTAAAATGCTAATGCAGCTACATTAACACTCTAATTTTTAAGATAATTTTCGAAAATTTTTCATATTTTATGGTTTTCTATGCCTTAAATGCATCCAAACTCAAAGATGAAAAATTTAAAATAAGAAAACAAACAAACATCATCAGATACTTCCCAAACCCTCCTCCAAACTTAGATTACACAGTCTTTGTGTAATAAAAATTCAAAGGAGAGTTCAGGATCAAAGCACACAAACTCTACTTGTATCTTTTTTTATCTCAGGATAAAAAGGAACACTCATTCAACACCTTGAAGGAATTATTTTGGCTTTTGAAGAAAACGAATAAGCTTCAACACTTTCCCTGGCAAGCTCTAATAAGATTCCTAGATGTCAATGACAAATTAGTAAAGCGTAAATTAATAGCCCAAAGTGCACCTTTATCAAAAAAACAATAAATCATGTTTTGCTTAATTTCCCTCATGTACTTCAATGTGGGCCCTATTCAACATTTCGAGTCCAGTCAACATCTTTTCCTCTATAAAGATTTTTTTAAATATATGTTATGTAACTAACATTCATTCAGGAAAATAACATACTGAATAAAGTGTCACAATTGTTAAATATAATAATATTTTATTATTATTTGAGTGAGTA
>OVAV01002937.1:0-10485 GCA_900406375.1 Iberis amara
TCTCTGATGGCTTACGAGTCATAATTTGAGTTGGAACTTTCTGAGTTGCTTCTTGAGTAACCAGTAATTTTTTAAGACATGATGATGTATTGTGACCCCACTTAGCGCATGATGCACATCGAGGAGGTAACCAAGGAAAAGATACATCAATGTCCGCTGAAAAACCTTTCTTATTATCAAGATGGATTGTTCGAGGCAGGTCTTTCGTAAGGTCAGTGTGAATAAATATCCTAGCCTTTTCAAAGCTATTACATGCTATAGTCGAAGGATGCAGATGTTTAGGGTCACCTATTGCACTTCCTATCCATTGAAGTCCTTTACGCGAAAGGAGTTGACTTGGTATTTTATGAAAATCGACCCAAAGTGGAATAGAATCTAAAGCGGGTTGGTCTGAGATAACTGTAGGACACCATTCAGAGAAAATTACAGGAACCTCTGCTATGCTCCAGAGTCCACGACTGAGAATTCGACGGCGTATTGTTGGATCAATAATTCGGAATTTATAGGTGGTGGTGTTGATGACATGGACATCAATCTTGAGATTTTTTTTGCCAAAGGTCCAAATCTTGTTGACAATCATGTGGACTTTTGCAACATGAGGTGTTGTTTCAAGGAATCTACCAATGAGGAATGGCTTCCATAGGTGGTCAGAGTCTTGAAGAATATCATCTGGGAGATCAACTGAGATTGCACCATCTGTGACAGTGGCAAATATATTCTGTTTTTTCAGAGAATCAGAGACATAGACGACGGAAGACCAAGTTTGTTTCAAGGAGGGGTCTGTTTATGGAGAGTCAGATGGAGGAGGAGGAGGATCAGTTGAAGGGGGAATAAGCGGAGGCAGGTGGCTTACCATGCCTCCGGGAGAGAGAAAGATACGTGCGGCGGAGGCTAGGGTTGAGGTGCCCTAGAAATCGCTTCCTGAAAATAAAGAGAGGGTGTTTTTGATTCGTCTCGACCCCTAGTTAACCTAGTTATCCCAAGTTAAACCAGTAAACGTAGTTAAACCTAGTTACCCAAAGTTAAACCAGTAAACTTAGTTAAACCTAGTTACCCCAAGGTAAACCAGTAAACGTAGTTAAACCTAGTTATCCCAAGTTGTACTATTTCGAAAAAGTGTTCTTCACCACGATTCATATCGATTTTCACATATGAAACAACAAATTTATGAGTTAATATATACCCTATTCAACTAATACAACATGTAATTCCAACTATGGGTGTCTAAGATTCATTAAAATCNTGTAGTTAAACCTAGTTATCCCAAGTTGTACTATTTCAAAAAAGTGTTCTTCACCACGATTCATATCAATTTTCACATATGAAACAACAAATTTATGAGTTAATATATACCCTATTCAACTAATACAACATGTAATTCCAACTATGGGTGTCTAAGATTCATTAAAATCTCTAAAACTAAACTCATTCACTATTTTAAATCCATAAACCCTTAACCCAAAATTAAAGAAAAGAAGAAGATGAAGAAGAAGAAGATATATCTGGATGAGCAGAAGGGAAGTCTTGGGCAGAAGAGAGGAATCTGAGTTGAGCTTGATCAAAGAAGAAGATGGAGAAGAAGGTAGGTGCGTCGGCGTCGGGTTGGTGGTCACCTTCAAGGCGATTTCGATTTTTAGTGTATTTTTTTAAATTAACCAGAAAGGACAAAATCGTCCAAGCACCATTTCATTAAAACTTAAGGGTTATGCAAGACTATTTTGGTGAAGTCTAGATGACTTGGAAGAAGAGGAAAAGAAGAACCAAGAGTGTTTGCGTGAACAGCAAGGAAAGCCTACACAAGACCAAACTAAAATCTTGGTTGATTTTGAACCTAATCTCTTTGCATATGACTGTTCTAATATTTTCACAACATTTTTCTTCTACCAAAGACATTGAGCAAGTTTCAGATATATAAAAGATAATTAAAATACAAGAACGCTTACCAAGTTCCAAACTAGCCTTGAATCCAAAGCAAGATCATCAATAAGAAGAACATGTCATAATACACGTTGTCGAAGTAGAAAACGAAGATGAAGAAGTTGATACTATCCCAAGAAGACTAGGGCTAGTCGTAATACATGCTTACCAAGAAGTTAAAATGTTTTAGAAGAATGGAAATGAAGAAACATTATCTTGATTATTTTATGTTTTCCAAGGACTATAAGTTGTAGCCTTGGAGAGGAGTGATAAACCAGTATCCCTGTAAGGGAGTGCTTAAATCTCTGCTAATCAAAAGAATATCCACCTGATGCACTACACATTAAAAAACCTCTACTACACTGAGATACATCCCTAAACTCCCAAAAACAAATGAAAATTGACTTGCTTTATTTCGGTGCTTTTGATAAAATTTTGAAGCGAAGTCACTGTGGAGGAAATGTTACTCGACCCACATTACACTACGCCCGTGCTACATTCAGAGATGCTCAATACCCCAACGTGTCTCAGGATATATATGAAGGACCTAAATGACTTGGCTAGCTCATACAAGGATCAAATATCAACTATTATTACCAAAAGACAACTTGGACCACATTCTCAATTCAACAAGGAGTCTTTCAATTCTTCGTTCACCCCAAGTCAAGTTCAAACTTAACTGGAACATTAGCTCAAATTAAAGGCACTATCTACTTCTTATTCATAGAACTCTCCATACATGGACCAGTCTAAACATTTGTTTGGTGACCATGAGACCATATAAAACTACTAGACAACATTATTTAAGATGTTGCTCAAGTCATTTACCTGACTACCCGTGTTACAACTGAAGATGACTTAGGACAACCTACATTTAAAGATAATGCAAAACTAGCAGCATGTCCAGCTCAGATAGCCTCATTTGGAAGACTGATTCCAACACCACCATGGACCATCAAGACCAACCTCTCAGGGATTTCAGAATGTCCAAATATTGACCCGGACCATGATCCAACCAACTGGATCCAACCAACTGGATCATCTGACTTCATAACCAAAGTCACTTTGATTCTATATATATAGAACTCCTCCATCATTCACTTGGATGCATCTTCTTTGCCTAAAAAAATCATATGGAAACTAGGAGACATCTCAAGAAGCATTCAATAAATGAACAATGTTCAAGATGATACGACATTACAAGATAGCTCAAATGCATTCAGTGAACCATTCAAAATTACAAGGAGCTTCAAAGGTGATGCTTCTCAACTTGATCTTCCGGGTAAGTAGGGCTGGGCCTTGAACAAGCTGATGAAGCACATGCTTGCAGCCTTGTATAAATATATATTATTGTGGCCGATTTTTTTTTTCAAAGTCTTAAATAGCTCAACTGGTAAACATGTTACATATGCCCTTAAAGTTAGCATTTTGAACCCCATGCACATCAATTTGTGTTAACAAAATCTACAATTAATAGGCTCATTTTTTTTCTTCTGAAGGTCCACTAATTGTCATGACCAACCTGCATGTAGATAATATAAGTCATAAATTCAATAATACTAAATTGGTTCCTTTCTTCGTAGAATATTCAATTTTGAGAACATTATTTTCAAGAGGGGGAATGCGGAATGCTGCAAGAACATATTTGTCAATTACTTCTCTTTCAAATTTTTCTTTTCTTTATCAGACATTCAATTAGAATTTTTATACATCGAGTTTAGCTCTATCCCTTGCGAGATTCTATTAAATCAATCAAGAAGCAGGTCCTAATAATCATTTTTCAAAGTTTCATGGTTGAGCTGATCATCAGTTTGTAGGTTGTGCTCAGGAGTATGATACAATTCTAGATAGCCGTAAAATGGAGTTAGGATAGTAGCTGAGAATGGGCTTGCAGTTGAGGAAATTATTAAGATATCAGCTGGTCACAAAACCCAATTTAGAGCCAAGACACTTGCTGGAAAAATTGTAGGCTTGTTTAAACATATTTGGAGCCATTCAAATGACTTGAGCCAAAATTTTCAATCCGCAATATTATGCATTCAAGTTAAAGTTCAATCTATAGGTATATGAGACACTTGTATTCTTTTTCCTATCGTGGTTTTGTTCCAATGAATTTTTTAAAGTATGTTCTTAATGAGGCAAGTGGATCATACTGTAATAGCTCATAAAATGATCTTATACAAATGCCAAAGAAGACTGCCCATGAATTAACCTAATTAGCTATGTTGGCCCCAACATTTAGAAAGAGGCTACTATAGTAAGTAAGGAAGTCAATAGTTAGAAGAAGTGCCATTATTTAGTAAAGAACATCGAATATTTAGTAAAGACATTCTTACATTTACTAAGAATATCTGTCTCTCTATCTTTGTATCTATCTCTCTAGCATGCATATGGACGAAAATTCAAATATCTACTCGTTTTCCTACATGCAACAACTATCATTTATAATTCCCATCAACTTTCATACTCACTCCATCGTCCACTAAACCTTTACTCACAGATCATTCATCATTCTCAGCAACCTTCATCCATCATTCAGTTTTAGCCATTTTAGCCATATTCAAAGTGTTGGTCATAAGTGGAATTGTATAAAATATTTTCTAGCATAAACTCAGCTATCATGTTCATTTCATCATTAGATACATACATGCTTGCTTTGTCTTGAAAGAATTTTTGAAATGTTTTGGGATCTTCATATAACCTTCATAGTTTCATTTGTTTGGTAACTAAAAATTTTGAAGTAATATCGATCAAGGCTTCACCTTCATTAAACTCTGAGATCTTGCACACCAACATCTAATAAACAGTTTGCAAACTCTTTACTTATGTTTTCATCAATATTCGGACTCAAATTTATAAGCCGCATATTCTGTATTTGTTTTAAAATTTTGCAATATTTTCAAATATATTATAATATCTTCCTTTATGATAATTTTCTGCTAATGATGATAATGTGATGTCCAGTTGCTCATATTATCATTCTTTTGCTTTACATTTCAACCATAGATAGGAGTAATGCTGGCAATTCTTAAATTTGCAATAATATTATGAAACCTACTAAGTCTATAGATATGAAAAAGTACTTGTAAAAAATTCTTAAAGCCCATACGAATCCAAAACTAAACAAAGACAAGTCTGTATCATATCTTAGAAGGTTTTCCATGCTTCCATATTCCTTTTTCTTAACATTCTTTTCTCTTCTTCCACAATCTTCTTAACCTTAATGTCCTCCACTTTAATTTGTTTAATGCATTGCCTCTTAGTGGTACACATTTAGATCCATACCAACATATTCTTTCTTCTTATAATTAAGAAGGTGAAGGCAAACTTAAGAGTTAATCTTTAGAAGTATCCTGGCTATTAGTAAGCATGAGTGTCACCTATATATTAATATCAGGGAAATCAATTTAAAAACTATACCTAAAAATAACTGATAGTGATTAGTAGTGACTATACATAAACTTACTTGGTCACTAGAAATGTTTAAAGATGTATTTTCAGAGTCATCAAGAATGTATACTTATAGGATTAATCAAAAATAATCTCTTGATTTCCATGATATTAATCCTACAAGTAAAAGTAAAGTTATTTTGTAATTTATATGCTCATTTGATAGTAGAGATCTTTACAAACATTTTCCTAGTTAGTATAACTCATTAAATTTTAACTATATGACTTCTGATTATGATTTTATATTAAAAAACTAAGATAATATAAAATAAAACTTGATTAATGAAATATTTATATTATTTAAAGAAATATCTAAACAAATTCCTTTTGGATTTATATTGATTGAATTAATATGAGTGAAAAGAACATAATCCAATTAAAAACTTAACTAACTTTATCCAAGTTTGATTTAATTATGAATTTAGCTCAAGATACAATACTTAATTCAAATATATTGAGTTGCATTTATCAACTATTCTTCAAATAACTATTATTGGAAAAGAAGAATTAAGTTCAAAATCAAAATCATGATCCAAACTAGGCCAACAGTTCCTGATGATTCGGTTGTATCTAATAGCAATATCTCTCTTGATTTGCTTAGTCTTGTCCAGTGAGAAAATTTCGCATACATATACACTTCTCCTATTTATTTCTCATTTATCAAAAACCATTAACACTCTCTCTCATTTTAACACATACTACATACAGATTCTCAATTCTGCTATACATTGTTTTTACCTCGGTTGTTCATCTCTTCCCATCGAATGAACCACATAAAATCCACCCACAATCCCCTTCAGAGGTTTCTGGATCTTGTTTTAACCGTTTACATCCTTTATATGACTTTAAAAGGCGGCACGAGTGGGGCTTGTGCCGCTTGCAAGTACCAACGCAGACGCTGTGCCGCGGACTGCCCTCTCGCACCTTACTTCCCGGCAGAACAACCAAAACTGTTCCAAAACGTTCATAGGTTATTCGGAGTAAGAAGCATCGTCAAGATACTCGAGAATCTCGATGAAGCACAGAAACCAGAAGCAATGAAATCAATCATCTTTCAGTCTTATGTCCGTGAGCGTAACCCTGTCCATGGTTGCCTCGCTGTCACACAACACCTTCAAAACATGATATGGTTTGCGGAAGAAGAACTTAAAGCCATCAATGCACAATTACAACTCTATCGGTCACAAGATAACAACAATCAACATATTCCTGAAAAGCAAGATGTTATATCACAGCTCGATTTGGGAATGAGACTAACTGTTAACAATAATCCATTCACTCAGAAACATCAGCCTCAAATGTCTTATACTGGTTATAACAATGGTTATAGTTCCCCTGCGAATACAGATCATTACAAAGAGAATCTATTTGCTTATCATCATCATAACAATGGGTTGAGCAATCGAAATGAAATCTTTAACGTGATCAAGAGCAATAACGGTGTGATGGTATCGAATCAGTACGAAGAAGAAGAAGATGATCATCATGGGTTTGATGAACTCCATCCATTCCTCAAAATCATGGATGATGGGCAAGAAGCTTGCGCTTCAAGGTATAAGTTTTATAACTTTTCTTTGTAAATTAACGTATATGATAATGGAAGGAATGATACATATGTATTGGTGTTTGCAGTTCTGGTGAATCATTGAAGGAACCGATAAATGAAATCGGTCAGACGAGTGCATCAACTTGTTTCAGTTTGACCAATGTGAATTGATTTTCAATGGTATTGATCAAGTAAACTACTTTTTTCTCTTTTCAATTTTGATTTAAGTGTTTTTTTTTTTTTGTATTGCTATTTGCTAATAAGATACCCGCAAAATAAGTTTTTTTTTTTTTTACGTGTTGAATTACACACAGGAAATAAATGCCAAATTACACTAGATGATAGACATTTAAACAAAGCCAAAAGTTGATAGGCAAAACTAGGGGTGGGCGTTCGGGTATTCGATTCGGTTTAGTTCGGTTCTTTCGGGTTTCAGGTAGTTCGGATATAGGAATTTAGGATCCATCGGGTATTTTTAAAATTAGGTTCGGGTTCGGTTTGGTTCCTAAATTTTCGGTTCGATCCGAGTTCGGTTCCAGTTATTTGGATAATAAATTTTAATATCCATTCATATAATTATCTAATTTTGTTTGGGTATCCATTTTGGTATCTCGGTTACTATTTGATATTTGACCAATAATTCTTAATAAAAATAAAAATTATTTTTAATTAATGTTGTGTAATATAAATATAAGTATTTATATTATTTGCATGTTTAATAAAAAGTATTGTTTATTTTTTGTGAAGTTCGGGTAGTTCGGTTCGGTTCCTAAAATTTCGATTCAGTTCGGGTTCGGTTCTGGTTATTTGGATAACAGATTTTGATATCCATTCGGGTAATTTCATAATTCGATTCGAGTTGGGAATCGTATATTTCGGTTCTTCGAATATCAGTTATTTTGCCCACCCCTAGGCAAAACAATATCTTTGGAGTCAAATGTTGAAATACATCAGATAACTACAAACCGGTAAAAAAATAAGAACTCCTCAACACTGACAAAACCATATAGCCAATAGAATAGATCTTATGGAAACTAGAAGAAGAATCACAGAAAACCCGATTAATATAGCGTGAAAAGATGACGGAGATGCAGCTCTACGCGAATAGGCTTCATTCATGCATAAAAAGAGCCATCCCAAAACCAAATCCGAGACCAATATTCAAGAAAAGATTATGAACGAAGACCGGTTGGACTTTGCTCATGAGCTCAAAATTGGAGATAATGAGGGCTGATGAAAGTATGCGACACCAGGAAACTTCCAAAGATGAGACCAGAACAAAATGAAAGCCGATAACATAACACCGAATAGAAGACAAGCCATTACCCACCTAACAGCAACAACACCTCAAACCCTTGACCTTTAACCCAAGAATCATCCTAGTCCTAGGAAAAAAGAAGAAACAGGAAAAACCTAAACTAATTTAGCCTAAACTCAACCACTGTAAACAAAATTTTCCACCGGAACAAGAGCACAACAGGAAAAAGGTCGGAGAAAGGAGAGCGGGTGGAAGAGACGCCGCCAGATCTGAAAGGCGATACAAAGCCACCACAACCATCCAGAACGAGGAAGGAACGGTCTCTTAGGAGCACCGTTGGTCTGGAAAAGCCCGACGTCGCAACCTCACCACCAATACCGAAGATGAACCGCCAAAACCACTACTCAAATCCTGACAAGAAGCAGGTAAAGCTCGACTCCCCCGACAGCCAAAAAAGACGAAAGCTTAACAAAGACAAAATAAAGTCTTGTGGTGGTGCTTTGGAAGCCACGACACGCTGGACAAAGCTAGAATTATGATCGACGGCGCTAGGTTTAGAAGAAAAATAAGTTATATCCGCAAAATAAGTTATACACAAGAAGAAAAATTACAATTACAATTTATTCATAAGATAATTTATTTATTTATTTATTTTTTTTTTGTATCAAAGTAAATGTATAATAAAACAAAATGCGGATTTTACGATAATATGTTAATCTTATATTTTTAAATTAAATAATTTGGTTGGTATTTTGCCTCTACTAGTATTTCTTTCGTCTTTCTTTCCTCTCATTTTCTTAAAAATATATTAAAAAATATATGTGAGGTAGATATAAAAGACAACAAAATAATGAAAAGTTCTATTTTTATCTTTATTCGTGAAATTTTTATTTATATTTTTATAGTTGATTTTTTTTGTATCACATATTAATGAATTAGGGAAAACAACACATTCCTCATAAAAAATATGCACCATCTAATTAGTACTAACTTTGTACGTTTTAATCAATTTTGATGAAATAAAAAATACAGCTATTGTATTTTACAATCTTCTACCTCTAAATTATACAATTGGTTGAATTCTACTCATTTAATTAGCTTACTCTTCAAAATGAAGAAAAATGCAATTTTGTATTTTGGATGGGACAAGGTAGTTTTTTATGATTTTGCATGGAAAAACATAATTTTACGTGTTTTTTAGGAAACTCTATTTTTAAAGTTTTGGCGGTAAAACGTTAATTTGCAGTTTTGTCAGAAATACGATTTTATGGTTTTCATATTTTTTTCTGGTGTAGTTATGGCGGAAAAATGTTAATTGCAGTTTTGTTAAAGTTTTCATAGATTTTTTGTGGTTTTTAGTGAAAAAATGTTAATTTTTAACTTTATAGTCAAAAAGCGTACAATTTTCAATTTTGATAGAGAAACGTGATTTTGCAATATTAATGGGAAAACATAATTTTATCGTTTTGGCCAAATACATGTTTTGCTGGTTTTTTTTTTTTTTTAAAGAAATTCTTTATTTGCATTTTGGTGGAATATGTAATCATGGTTTTTGCAAGAAAACATTAATGTTTGATTTTTGTAGAAAAACTTGATTTTATAGTTTTGGTATAAAAAAATCGATCTTATGGTTTTGGCGTAATTGTGATTTTAAGTTTTGGTTACAAAGCATAATTTTTCAATCTTGACAAAAAAAAAATGATTTTACGGTTTTAGCTGAATTTTTTTTGTTGGTTTAATAGAAAAATTGAGTTTTTCTTTTGACTTGAAAACGTGTTTTTGTTCGCGTTTGATTATGCAACCAATGTTTGTACCTATATACACTTAAAAAATCATTTTCAAATATGCAACTAGAAGTTGTATTTGGATAATGAAGCGAACATCATATGGATGTCACGGGAAAGTTCAAGAACTGTAGCTTCATGATATCCCTGAAAATCTACGGCTCCTGGAAGATCTCAATGTTGTCCTTGAATACTTTGTATTGGACATTCTTCTCCTGAAGAGATTGTCTCGAATTTTTGACCCGCTCACAAGCTTGAGGTCCGAGTCATAGTTTTGTGATGTTGCGTTTCTGCCACACGTTTGAGGCATAGTGAGCGTTCTTTCTGACGAGAATTCTATGTGAACAAAATAGTTAAATTAGGGGTTGATGGAATCTGGGGAACGCTGACTCTCCATGTCGACCTTCTTCTCATTGACCATTTCGACGAGATTTTTCACTTTCAGGTTTTGTATTTTCGTGGTCGCTATGTTTGTGTGGGCCAACTTCTTCACTACAAGAAAACATGCCAAAAAGTGACCGGAAAAAGCG
>OVAV01002938.1:0-10484 GCA_900406375.1 Iberis amara
GTTAACAAGTAGGTTAAATCTTTGATCTTGTGGGTAAAAGCGTAAGAAGAATTTCATATATCATTTTTAGAGAAATTACATAGGTATTTATAGTAAAATACATGTTTAAAACCCNCTCGTCAGATCGGCCCACCTGATATCCGAATCTCCAGGTTGTCGCCTACCTGGGCCTTAGGTCGAAATGGGCTTTATCTTGGGTGCTGAACCCGGTATCAACAAATATCTTTTGGAAACATAAAAGAGAGAGGTCAATTTACCGTGCTGGTGAGATCTGTAAGACCTAACGCTTGATTTCTTCTAAATCGATGCAAATAAGAGTCTTCGATATCCGAACAAGCAGAGAACTTCCTTTTTGAGAAGCATAGAAGAACATGAAACTTAATAATTTTCTTAACACCCTCATTCATATTACGTTTTTTTCTTTAATTCTTAGATGAATGCCCAAGTGGCTACTTATCATTAAATAAATGTAGGTAACATGTTTTGTTTTTTTACTTTTTACTTTTTTAGTTCATAAATAAGCCCATGTAATATTAAATGCGAAGTTAGTTATTGTAAACCAAGTTTGTCCCTTTGTTAAACAAAATTACGGCGTGTAAGATGGTAACTCTTTTCAGGGTTATCTGTAGTAGTTTTATTAATTTCGAGGTTTGAAGTGCTAGTGGTTTTATGTCAAGGTTACAAGTGCGTAAAAGTAATATTTTTAAGGTTTTTATGTGATTTTCCCTATATATATATATATATATATATATATATATATATATATNTATATATTTGCATGTTAGTGCCTTGCTTTTTCTTTTTTAACATATTGATTTGTCTTTTTTTGTTGACATATAAATACTTGGTTTTATTTTCATTTTATTATTATGCTACTTTCATTATGGTTATTAGAGGCTTGAGAGAGATGAAATGAGAACCTTGTACTCACATAGGAGAAGATTTTTGAACTCTTTTTTATTTATTTTACGCAAAGGATCTCTTATTTTGATTCATCTATGATTTTTGTTCATTCAATTCTGTCTGAGTAGTTACATGGTTAGGTTTTAGGGTACTTCTAGGGAATTCATGATTTGACAATAAAGATGATCAAATAAGGTTTAAATCGTTCGATTCTTACTCTAGGTTCACGTTTATTGCCTGAATTAGATTGATCACCTAGTTCATGATAATATGTGGATAAATACAAAGATATTTGGTTTAGAAACCTTAAATAATCTAGATGAGTAAAATTTCCTTAACATAGGAGAGTAGATGTTATTGCTTTTTATGAACTTATGGGATCTGAACACTATTGCATGCTCTAATTATCTAAATTCAACGGGAGTTAGTCTTTACTGATTTAAGCATAGGGGTTTACTATTCCGGAAGGAGATTAGTTTAGATTTGTTGTCCGAGTTGAAAATTATTTTCGTAAGATTCTCTGTTTAATGATTTGAGCTGTTGAACTCGATAACATGTAGATTTCCTTAATGCATAGCATCTTCAATTTATTAGTTTACATCGTTTTATTTACCTTTTAGTTACAATTGAAATAATAAAAGAAACAGCTCATTAGTTTCTTAGCCATTGTCTTATGCATTTAACTTCTTAAGCAATTGCTATTTTGAAAATCGACCAAATTCATTACAAATAAATTAAGACCAATGAAAATTCATAACATTCTTAAACCAATATAATGTCTTATAAATCTATTACATTCTTAAATATTCATCTGTTACCATCTTGAACATCAATTTACATGCTTGTTAAATCGAATTCATAAGCTTAAAAATCTCAACCATCACTAAAAATCAAGCAACTACAACAACAAGCATCATTCTCACTATGGATTTGGTTTTAACCAACATTTCTTCTACCCGCTCATATATCTCTTTCTCAATAACCATTTGAACCTTCTCAAACACCATTTTCTCAAACTCTAATCTCTCTTTCATAATCTCTTCAACTATTATATTATTGAAAGCCAAAAATTCAATCCCATTTAACAAAGCATCATCAATCCATATAAATGTATGATTATCATCAATATGCTACAAATCGAAAAATCCAACAACAATCAAATTAAATTATCTATCAAAAGTTATTAGAATCAACACAATAATTAACTAAAAAAGCATCAAACATCAACCATTATTTTATCATCTAAGCCTACTCTTCTACCATCCTATTGTTCGTGGAGTAGAGTTTTTCCCTAGTAACCAACCTCTTGTTGCATGTTCTCCAATTTCTAGTTTCATAGAGTTGATAGTCATATGTTCCGTCTATATACGATCTTGTACTGCATTATGCAACATCTGCTTCTTTTATGAAGCTTTGTTATGCTTTTATTCTGGGTCATACTCGGCGAGTTTTCCTTTTGTGACCAGGTGTGGCTCTCCTCCTTGGAGTTTTTATGTTATTGTAACTTTTATTATCGAGCTTATAAGGTTGAGTAAATTTAAAAGGATGGTTATGTCTAGTTGGTGAATCTGTAAGACTTTATCCCATACTATTTTTGCCTTATGTTCAAGTTCGCTTATTGGTCATTGTCATGCTCTCTTCATGATATATTTAGGCAACTACCTTTCATTTAGCTCGGTTAAGGATGTTGTTTCCAAGTATTGTACTTGTCTGGTTTCAAATGTGGTGATGATAGTATTTTCATCGGGTCTTTTCTTTTGTTTCCCGAATTTACCTTGTATTGAGGTTTACACTAGCTTTGTTCTAGTTCTTTCTAATGCTAAGGGCTTAAGTCTCGTGTGTTAGCTTTGGTTTCTATATTGTTCTTGATGCAATGCGGATTGCAACGCTGAATTGTGAATTGGCTATTCTCTCTCCTAAGGTTCAGTAGACTTATCGGGATTTTTGGAAAGCCAAGATGATATGGTTTGTTGAAGGCAATCACTTCCCTCATCGGTTAACCACTATATAGTTCGTGCGTTTGGTGCTCTTTACAGAGACTATGAATTTGGTCTCATGTCTCCTCTCGGTAGTAGAGGATAGTGATTTAGACACAAATGTATCTTTGTACATTGTAGTCTCCTTCTCCCTTTACTTGGATTTAATGCAAACAAGCTTCGAAAGTTATTCCAAGATGTTTTGCTTTGCTTGTCCTTTGGCTTTATCTATCTTGTTTTTATTCCCGCTTCTATTGAACTAGCGTAGGTTTTATGTAAGGTTATGATGTTGTTTGTATTCTCCTGCTATTTTAATGAAGTATAAACTCTTTAGTAATGAAGTATCTTGTTTGAAAAAAATAACACCGATAAGATTGGTTTCTAATTTTGAAAATTTTGCCATAATTTGTTTCCCACACCAACATCTCTTGGGTATATCCACGACTCTATATCTTGCATAGGAGTTTGATAATCCAATCGAATTCCCGACACATTACGCATGTTAAAAAATCAATTTCTATGAACAAGTTTAGGGATTCTTAACTAATGTTTCACAATATGAGAAATTGGGGAGTTTTAACATAAGACTCGGTTTGTTGTTTACAGGTATACGGGTCAGGTTTCCAAGTGTACTCAAGATAATATTTGGTTTAATATATCAATTTAAGTGTTATGGTATATGCCATGGACCGTAAACAGACAAAACCATCAATAAAATGTCAATAAGTTTTGACGAATTGATTATGGTGTAAATAAATATTTAACATTCAAATTAGATCTATCTAGCACTAGGCTTTAATTTTGAATTCAAATTAATGTTATATAATATTACCGAAAAAATTGGTCGTTAGTATCTTCTAAGAATTCTCTTTTTCTTATTTATTTATCGTTCCTAAACATAGGAAATGTTTATCATAACTCTGACTTCATTCGAGCCGGATTCTTTGTATATTATTTTAGAGTTTTTATCTTAAACAATGAACTTATTGTTTCCTCGAATTGTATTTTCTTTTGTTTGATTTTTTTTCTTCTAATAGTTCCATGATGTAATTATCTACAAAAAAATATGTTAAGTTACCTACTATGTAAATAAAAGGGTGAATGACGGTAATTGAATGATGAGGTTTCACTCGAAAATGTTTCTCTCTCTACGCTCTCCTCCTCGGGGACGTTTCATCTTCCTCTACGGAGGCAACCTACTCTTTTCACTCTGCACCTACCTTCGCTGCATGCGACTCTTTCCTAATGATTTCTCTGACATCTCCCTGCTCTTCGAAGTTTTGTCTCCCAGTGCTACTATTCTCTCTCCTCCTGCCATTCTATATGAAGGCGATTTATCTCAAGACATGCAACACTTTATCTCTGACTTTCATTTCTCTGCTCCTGTTTTCTCTCACCTTTCTGCAAAAATCATGTATGGAGAACTTTGGAAGCACATGCAACAGCTTTCCCTTGGATCGCACCTCCGACCGATCCAACTTCATCCTGATACTCGCAGTTCTCTTGATCGCAACAACCGACTTAGCCTGATCGTCAGAGGCGTTAATCCCTCACAACAAAATATGCTGGGTATGCGAAACACTCTACCAAAATCTTGGAGATTGCATGATCGAGTCCATGGTGAAATCAACGATGACGGTACTATTAAGTTTTTCTTCCGAGAGGAACATCACCTTCTCTCTGTCATTGAACACGGTCCTTGGACTTTCCGAGACTGGATGGCGGTAATGGATAGATGGTCCAACCGGCTATATCCAACCTTCTTTACCTCCATCCCATTTTGGATCAGGATCTATGGTCTTCCAAACGGCTATAGATCACAACAATTGGTAGAAGATATCACACGAGATTTCGGTCATTTTGAAGGTTATCGTCTGGTTGAGACAACCAAGGATGCTGGTACAGAGGTTTGGGCACGAATCAGTATTCCAATCACCTCTTCTCTGTATTTTGTTCGTATTGCCAGCTTACCAAGTGAACCGGAACCTGTTGCTTTGCGTTTTGTCTATGATCGCCTGAGGAAATTTTGTTCTAGATGTGGACGGTTAAACCACGACATAACTCGGTGTGACCTTTCACCTGAACCTCAACCAGACCAAGTTCCTGCTGATGCTCCTCTGATTGAGTATCAACATGAGGATGAACCGCCAGTGCATGCACCAACAGAGCCCTCTGGTTTTGCTAATCAACCACTCAACAGCTCACCAGAATCTGAGTCGGCTTCAGACACTTCTAGTCTTCCAGTCTACGACCCAACCATGGATGTAGATGCTCTTTACTATGGAGGGTATTATCTGGACAACACAAGTACCTACACTAATCCGATGGTTGACTCCATTTATTCCAGGATCATTAGAGAAGTGGGACAGTCAAGTAACAGTGAAGCACAATAAGCGAGGAAGCGCAAAGCCACTGATGATCCTACAGAAGCAAGTCCACCAACTCGACAGAAGGTCTCTTCCCCCACAACTACTAATTCCGGTGTGGTGACTGCCGTTCAGCCACCTGAAGCTACATGATCATCATGCATTGGAATTGTCAAGGTTTGGGAGGTTCCTTGACAATTCCCTATCTACAAGATTTACGGCGTACCTATTCCCTGGACATCTTGTTACTTACGGAAACTAAAAAACCTACCTCTTTCATTTCAAGCTTATGTAAAACTCTTGGTTATGCTAGGTTCTATGATATCCCGCCTATGGGACGTAGTAGAGGGTTGGTAATTTTTTGGACCTCCCTAGTTAATTTGCGTTTTTTCGGCATGCCTTCTAGGACTTTAATCTCAGCTTTTGTAATCGGCGACAATGATCAGCCTTTTTATCTCCATTGTATATATGGATCTCCGGTGTATCAACAGCGTATGAAACAATGGTATACACTGACAACTGCACTTAACTCTAACTCTTCTACCACTAATGCACGTCTGTTAATTGGAGACTTTAATGACATTCGATCAAACAATGAGAAATGTGGTGGACCTCTTAGACCCCAACATAATTTTCGCAACTTCAATAACTTAATCTCAACCTTGGGTCTCCAAGATGTCAAAATGATAGGTGATTGCTTTACATGGATCGGCAGAAGATACTCCTATACAGTTAAAACCATGATTGATAAAGCAATGGCTAATGTTCACTGGCACACTCTTTTTCCCAATGCCACTAGCCGATCTCTCTTATGGCTAGGCTCTGATCACAAACCATTACTGCTATCCACTGGTGGCTCCACACCAAAGGTGCCACACATGTTCAAGTATGATGAACGATGGGGTAGACTACCTGATGTCAAATCCCTAATCGCAGACACATGGATTTCCAACCCACAAACCTCCTTTGCAACTTTGATTGAAGAGAGTAGACATCACCTATCAAAATGGAAACATCAACACAAACAAAACTCTCAGACACAAATCCTCAAACTAAAACCCCAACTAGAACAAGCGTACAATTGCGCCCAACCTGATTTTGAGCACATTAAACGACTCAAACTTGAACTTCTCAAGTATTATAAGTTGGAAGAGGAGTATTGGCGAACTAAAAGTAGAGTACAATGGCTAAGATCAGGGGATCGTAACACATCCTATTTCCATGCCAAAACAAAGCAGAGACGCCACTTAAACCGCATCAGTTTTATTAAAAACTATATGGGTATAGAGTGTTATGACGCAGCTGAAATAAACTCTACTTTTTTACAACATTTCATGGATCTATACTCCGACACCCCTTCTCTGAACACAGCCCATTTCCTCCATTATTTGCCTACGAAAGTTACTTCTTCCATGAATACCCAGCTCACAAAGTCAGTCACTGACTCAGACATCACCTCAACAGTGTTTCAGATCTCACGGGACAAAGCCCCAAGTCCAGACGGATTGAGTGTCGGTTTCTATCACGACCACTGGACAACGATACGTCCCCATGTTTTTAAAATGGTCAAGTCTTTCTTCACCACAAATGAATTAGATCCAGTTCTGAATCATACCCATCTTTGTTTAATTCCAAAAACAGAGCACCCATAGGTAGTTACAGATTATAGGCCGATCAGTCTGACGAATGTTGGATATAAGATTATTTCCAAGATACTTGCCAATCGTCTAAGCAAATACATGCACCATCTAATATCCGAGAACCAGACAGATTTCATTAAAGAACGTTTAATCACCGATAATATCCTCATATCCTATGAGCTAATGCACTCGCTAGGTATCAGGACCCTAAAACAACCTTTCTTAGCCTGCAAGCTGGACATTGCAAAGGCTTTTGATCAAGTTAATTGGGAATACTTAAGGCTTCTGATGGAAAAAATTGGGTTTAGTGCACAATGGATCCACTGGATCATGAGTTGTATTACAAGTGTCTCATATTCAGTCTTAATCAATGGTTCACCCCAAGGTCATATAATCCCATCTAAAGGTCTACGACAGGGAGACCCACTCTCCCCTTTCCTATACTTACTGGTTACGGAAGGCTTGTCAAACATCCTAAATCAATACAATACCCGAGGCCTCCTCCATGGATTTAGAGCATCACGAAGAAGCCCACCAATCTCCCATCTTTTCTTTGCAGATGATTCTCTGGTCTTCTGTCAAGCAACTGCAGAGGAATGCTCACGATTAAAAGAGGTTTTATCGATCTCTCTATGCAAACGCAACAAATCGGCCATTGCTTTTGGCAAAGGAGTACCACACCAGCAACAACAACATATGTCTCAATTATTGGGAATTACTGATACCAAGGGTTTAACAAAATATTTAGGATTACCAACTCAGATTACCCGGAATATATCTCACCATTTTGGTTTCCTGTTTGATCGCCTACAGCACAAGGTTACAAGTTGGTACAATAAACTCCTCTCGCCTGCAGGCAAAGAAGTTCTACTCAAGGCCGTCGCAACAGCTCTTCCAGCCTATTGTATGTCCTGTTTCCCTCTGCCTAGTAAGCTTCTACATCAACTGACACGACTCATGAGACAGTTCTGGTGGACTTCGAACAAAGGCTCTTCCAAAATAAACTGGATTTCCTGGAATAAGATTACACAACCGAAGAGTCAAGGAGGTATTGGTTTCCGTGATCTTCATGATTTCAATATTTCTCTCCTAGCTAAACAGAGTTGGAGAATGCTCACTAATCCAGATACCTTACTCTCAAGGATCTATAAAACAAAATACTTTCCCAAATCAACTTTGTTGGAAGCAACACCAACTCGGCGATCTAGTTGAGCTTGGAGAGGTATACTACAAGGAAACTCTCTTCTGACCAAAGGTATACGTATCACAATGGGGAATGGGCAATCCATAAGTGTCTGGAATGATAACTGGCTACCCACAATACCACCTAGAGCACCAAGACCCTTACAAACATCAAACACACCTGATATTAAAGTGGCTCAACTTCTTTTACCTCAAACAGTTGCTTGGAACAGGCCACTCCTCCAATCACTAATACATCCCTTAGACATCCCGCTCATCACAAGCATTACTCCCTCTCTTTACTCATCAGACTTCTTCCGATGGGACTACACCATCAATGGGAATTATGAAGTTAAGTCTGGATACCGTATTCAACACGCTCACACAAGCCATCCATCAACCACATCTTCCTTATTCCGCATTATCTGGGCTTGGAATATACCTAATAAATTAAAGCTGTTTTGGTTGCGTATATTGCATAATGCCCTACCTGTTCTTACAAACTTACAAAAACGACGTCTAAGGGTTTCACCATTATGCCCAAGGTGTGGTGATGAAGAGGAAACCATAGACCATCTCTTATTTGACTATCCGGTAAGTAAGGAAATATGGGAACTATCTCCCTCCATTGCAAAACCATCCCATCATCCAAATATGGAATTAATGTCCCAAGAGAGCCTACAAGCCTTCCTGACATCTGACTTTCCACAACCCACACCACCCCTAATACCTTTCATTACCTGGTATATTTGGAAGAGTAGAAACTCATTACTTTACCTGGACAAAAAATGGTTTCTTCCTGATATCATTAACCAAGCACTCACCTATCACAAAATGTGGACAGAAGCCGCAAATTTAACTACCCATTCCTCTACTTTACCTAAAAACCCTCCCCTCTCTAGCTCGATAGTTGCGTCCTATCTCTGTAAAACTGATGCCTCATGGATAGTAAATGGATCAACAACCGGCTTAGGTTGGATTCTATTGGATAAGAACGATCGTGTTATCTTACAATGCAAAGGAGCAATTCCACAGGTAGAATCATGCCTAGTAGCTGAAGCGGTAGCACTACGACATGCTGTGCAAACATTATCCAACCTAAACTATAACAATGTCCAATTCTGTGTTGACTCCAGCATACTTCTTGATGCACTAGTTCTACAGGATAAGACGCAAACTGCTAGATATACAATCTCCTCTATCTGCAAGGATATCCTAAGGAGAGTTGACAATGCGGAGTACATATTTTGCAAGATAAATAGGGCGAACAACAGACAAGCCGATAACTTGGCCAAGTTAGCACGAACGCAAGAATCCCCTATAACATTAACTTGGATAAATTTCTAAGTATCATTGTAGACAAAAAAAAAAAAAAAGAGGGGGAACAAGCCCAATGGCAACAATGATAAAGCCTTTTTTTTCTTCGTAGATTTCTCCTATATATGGAAACTATAAACAACTCTAGAGGAAAGTAAATCGATGCTAATTATAGGTTTCTCCTATGGAAACTATAGCTGTGGAAGCGTATTGTGGGATCCATACACTTGTCACTAGTGTATCATATGAGCTGACTTTTGTTAAGAAGTTGCACAACGATCTTCAATTAATATCCTCACACCCCTATCGCGTATATTTAGCATGAGGGATACTTTGTAGTTAACTTTTTTTTTATATTTTCTTTGCAAATCCATAAAAAAGTTTTGTTTTTAAATTTTTTTTAAAATTAAAGAGATACAATAGTCTAGACTACGCCGAGTACAACCCAATTTGGGTCCAGTCCAATACATCAAACTAAACTGAAAATCCAAAAGAACTAAATCGATTCGGTTACAATTACTGATTTAATTTGGTACAAAATCTCCAAAAGAATGCCCTTTAGAGCTGTCACCCATAAACTGTGGATCGCCGGCGAGCTCCGACGTTGGAGTAAGGAGGTCGACAAGCCGGTCAGTGCTCTAGAGCCACAGAGGCCACTAACCGAAGAGCAAGAGGGAAAAGTGGAGAGCTGGTGGAAGAAACTGGTCTACTCTTCAACGCCACAAAAATCCGACTCTAAACTTCGCCGCCGGAGATGGAGAGGGACATGTCTACCAAGAGATGCCATATATGGCTCGGGGCTGGTGGGTACGCTCACGATGCTGGAGTTGCCGAGAATGATTTAATCGCGATGTAAACGGTTGTGATCAAAAGTTAGAACGCGGTTCTCCTCGAGAGAATTTAAGAAGGAGAGAGAAGTATAGAGAGAAATTGCTTTTTTTATATATACTAGTTTCTTTACCCGCGCGATGCGCGGGTTATTGTTTTTAGTCTTAGCTATATTCAATTTTTTATACTTCTTTTAAAGTATTTTATTTTTTGTCCATTAGTTATCTTTTTAAAAAAAAATGCTTCGTTTTTTATTTCACATATTAGTTGGT
>OVAV01002939.1:238-10483 GCA_900406375.1 Iberis amara
GAATGCTTTAGTAGTAGTAATACATGCTAGAGATGATAATGCAGGGTAAGTATTGTGTGATTATTGAATTATGCTCATGTTGGTGAGTATATATGTACTTATGTAATAATCATATTAAATATAAAATATGGACGGGTGTAGGAGTGTTATGTACTNAAATATAAAATGAGGACGGGTGTAGGAGTGTTATGTACTCAAGGTTAAGTTAGTGAGTATGGAGTCTTATGTACTCATAACCGGATCGAGTGACATAAGCTAGCTACTTGCCGTGATTCGTTTAGTGGATTATTGTGTGTCTACTTCCATAACCGATGGTGGCAGTTGATGTCTGATCTCCATTTTCTCGGGACGGCTAGCTCCCGTCTGAGACCTGCATGACGATGTAGTGATTGGCGCCGTGAGTGAGACGGTTGGGGCCTGATAGGGTTGTACCTGCTCTGGCCTGTGTGGTAGAGATGTGGCTGGGTACATCACCTTGGGTGAGATCAGAATTAACGTAATGTTGAATTATAAGTGATAACCTTAAAATGTGAATTGTATAAAGGCAACCCCTTGTGATGGGAGAAGGACCACACGTGAAGGGTGACAGTGCCGTGATAGGTCGGTTGAACACAGTGGTGGACCGTGGTTACTTGGTGGTGGTGGTGGTGGTGGTAAGGAGGAGTGGTGATGAGGAATGGATGGTGATATCACATTTATTATGCTTGCATGCATTTGATGAACACATTTTATTGTTGTGTGCTGATTGTTATTTTGGGTTTGTGTTGGGAGCATTATGTTTATTTATTGATGTTTAGATACCCTGTTCTTACTGAGTAATCTTAGATTACTCATGATGCTCCTTTTTGTTATAGGTAACCAATAAAAGGGAAAGCCTTAGAGGGAGCTTGAACGCTAGGTGCCAGTGTAGGTTTGTTTGTCTTTTTGTAAAATTATGTTTGTAAACCTTTTGGAGCTTTGACTCTTGGCCATGTAAATTTTAAAGTTTTGTAAGAATTTAATCGACTATTAAATAAAACGTTGTTTTATACTCGTAACTAGTTCCAAAATGATTATGGCTTAGTCCGGCCATCATAACACTTTATTACAGCAAGGGTTGGCAAACCTAAACTCGTAATTTAGTGGGATGAGTTGGTGGACATGTTGATTGTAGTTATTGGAGATGTTCTGATAACCTCAGTCGACTAATTTCCAACTACATCAAGTGGCATCCTCGGCAGTTCAACTCCTAGTTCGGTTTGGGGGTGTTACAATGTCCAAGATGGTGGATGAAAGAAACTCTGCTTCTTGCCATGATTCGAAACAGGCTAGAAGAAGAAATATGCACAAAGAACAAAACCACAATCAAGGAGACCTTATTAACCAAACCAAGATAGAGCAGGTGATGATTATTATGAAAGAAGGAGCAATGCATCTCACCACAACCGTAGAAGTCATAGAAGACCTAGAGAAGAAAGGCGGCCTAGACCAGAAAACTTTGATGATCTAAAATTGAGAATACCACCTTTCTATGGAAAGAGTGATCCAGATGCTTATCTAGATTAGGAGACAAATATAAATTTGGTTTTCGATTGCCATAACTACACAGAAGCGAACAAGATTAAAGTGGCAGCCACTCTGAATTCCATGATTATGCATTGAGTTGGTGGGATCAACTAGTGACTAATTGAAGAATGAATCAAGACTACCATGTTGAAACTTAGACAGAAATGAAAAATCTTATGGGGAGAAGGTTTATTCCTAGCTATCACTGCAGAGAAATGTATCAAATACTAAGAACACTTGTACAAGTTAATAAGAGCATACAATATTATTTTTAGGAGTTGGAAACTCTCATGATTAGAGCCAATGTACAAGAAGACTGAGAAGATACTTTGTCAAGATATATGGGTGGATTAAATAGACACATACAAGACAATCTTGAATTGCAGCCCTATGAAGAACTTGAAGAGATGATGCACAAGGTTGTACTTATTGAACAACAGCTCAAGAAAAAGAACCAATCAAGATCAAACTATGGAGCTGGTAATTCAAGGTCCAATTATAATAAAGACAACAAGCCTCACTTTGAAAAGGGATATTAAAGGCCAAGTCAATCTCAGCATGCCTCAAAAGAAGAATCTAAGTATAATCCAATTCTGATAAAGATAAAAGCAAATCAATTGCAAGACCATGTAAATCAAGCTTTGTCCAATGCTTCAAATGTCAAGGAAAGGGAACCTATGCAAATGACTGTACCAACCAAAAGGTCATAATCATATTAGACAATGGTGAAATAAATTTAGAAGAAGAACCAACAGAAACTCAATCAATATCTTCTGAAGATTATGAACCACCAACTATTGGTAATCTACTTGTAGCAAGAAGAACCTTGCGTCTACAACCTAAAGAAGAAGAGAAAGAACATAGGAAAAATTTATTCCATTCAAGATGCTTTGTGCAAGACAAATTTTGTAGCATTACTATTGATGGAGGTAGCTGCACCAATATAGCTAGTACTACCATGGTTAACAAGCTTGGACTTACCACCATAAAGCATCCTAGACCTTATAAGCTTCAATGGCTCAATGAGGATGGAGAGATGAATGTAAGCACTCAAGTAACAGTGCTAATCCGCATAGGTAAGTATGAGGATGAGATTATATGTGATGTATTACCTATGGAGGCTGGAAAAATTATGCTTAGAAGACCTTGGCAATTGGATAGGAGAGTTATCCATGATGGTTACACTAATAGGCATACCTTTGAGTTTAAAGGCAGGAAGATAACTCTTACTCCTCTAAGTCCACAAGAGGTGTATCAAAATCAACTCTATCTTAAAAAGAGTGTTGAGAAGGTTAAAAAGAAGCCAAATTTCTTTGTCAAATTACGTGATATCAAGAGAGCTTTACATTTTAAACAACATGTTTTATTATTTGTGTTTAAAGAAGTTCTTAGTAATTTTGACACCATATCATCCGAGTGAACTAAAGGATCTTTTGCAGCAATAACAAGACATCTCCCTGAAGATAATCCTATAGGTTTACCATCTATTAGAGGAATTGAGAATTAGATTGACTTTTTTTTAGGAGCATCATGATATCTTTGCTTTTTAAGGCCTATTGACATTCATTTTCATTGCATTTTGAGTTGTTTAGCTTGCATCTATGTTTAGATAGGTTGCATTTTGCATATATTAGCATGTTTCAGGTGATTTAGGTGTGCATAGCTAAATTAAGGATCAAAACCATGAAAGAAAGATAAAAAGAGCCAAAAAGGAAGAGTTGGAAATCATACTAGCCAAGCCATATCGGACAGACTGGCCGATACAGATGAGCAACGAGCCATATCGGACAGGTCAGGTCGGTACACATGGCCCGATACACCTACACCACCCAGTATGTACCGGCTAGGTGTCCCGATACAACCAAGCAACAAGCCATGCCGGCTAACACAGACTGGTACACATGGCCCGGTACACCTAGCTATACCGGCCAATGTAGTACAACGAAGCGGACGAGAAGACCAGAGCAACACAACCGATACACTCAGCCCGGTACGGTGATATCGTGCAACACGTAACAGGTAGATGAGCCGATACAGAAGACACGCAGGCCGTACCAAGGACCTATACTGGCCAAATTGGCAGGTACCGAACAAAAAAGTCAAAATTTAAAAGTTGACTAATCATTTTTACCCATTTCTTTATGGGTGGTTAACCCACATGTTTCTGGGTTAACCCAAAACTATTAGTGGACTAGTATTTAAATTTTTATAAACCAAATTTTTAGGTTTATGCCTTATCTTATGCTTATTATCTTTTTCTCTTAAGAACACTTTGTAATCATTTTGAATCTTTGCTTAATTTGAAGTTTTATCTTTGTTTTTATTGTTATTTTTCTTCTATTTTCTGTTTCTAATCATGATTCTACATATTTTCATCATTAGAACTTTTGTTTTATCTATGATTACTGAGTAGTTCATTCCTAAGCAAATGGGTTAGGTAGATTAAGGTGATTAGATGATTGAATATGATGTTTAGGAGTTGATTAGCTTAGATCTTCATTTAGTAAGTGTGCTTAATGCTAGATTTGACTTGATCACTCAAGTTTAGATTATATGATGAATTGTGCCCGAAATGTGTTCGATGAAATTCTTGAACTTATTATTGTTTGCTAAATGATACTATCCAAGATATTGTTCTTAATTAGTTTAGTGGTTTATCATGAATTAGATCTTATTGCCTCTAGATTATGCAGTTATCCAAGAGATTTTTTTTAGTTGCATGATTAGGAGAGGGATTAGTGTCACGAGAGTGTATTAGTCTAATTAAAAGAATTCTAGACCAAGGATTAGCACTAGAATGTGAGTATTAGCATCATAGAATATCATTTGATCACCCGAGTCGATTGCCTTTGCCCATTTGTTTAGTCTTTTATCTTGATTTACATTTTAATATTCAGTTGACTTTTCTTAATTAGTGTTGACTTTTGCTATATTTGATATTTAATTGACTTTTGTTTATCTTTGTTTAATGCATGATTAGGAGACTAGATTTAAACCAATTATCTTACTTGGCTTAGACTAAATGAAATTCTTGTAAATTTTAGTGCGTTGATTATCCTGATTTGGATTGACACCTATATGCTACAATGATGATGATAGTGCATTAGGGAATTGAAGTAGTAAATCACTAGAAAATCCTACTATCAATTTGGCGCCGTTGCCAATTCAAAAATTTGATTAACCATTATAACTTTGAATTTGTTTGGGACTAAGCCTGTTTTCATTTGTTTTACTGATTTCTGAATTCTCTTTGTTTGTGCATTTCAGGTATATGAACCTGAGAAGCAGAGGACCAATTGCTTTAATACTGATCGTTGACGACATTCGTGCCCTCGAACGATAACACGCTCGAACAAGACGAGAACAAGAGCGACTAGCTCATCTGAGCCAGTTGAATTTACATATGGAGGAAAACAACAATAATCAGAACAATGCACGTACTATTGGTGTTGGCGATGCACCCAACACTCATACTCAGTGCCATGGAATTGTTCCACCTGCTGTTAATAACAACAATTTTGAAATCAAACATAGCTTGATAGCTATGGTTCAAGGGAACAAATTTCATGGCCTACCAATGGAAGATCCTCTCGACCATTTGGATGAGTTTGACAGATTCTGTAGTCTCACAAAGATCAATGGCGTTAGTGAAGATGCATTTAAGCTGCGTCTTTTTCCTTTCTCTTTGGGCGGCAAGGCCCATCAATGGGAGAAATCTCTTCCTAGGAACGCAATCACAACTTGGGATGCATGCAAGAAAGCCTTCCTTACCAAGTTATTCTCTACTTCCAGAACTGCAAGGTTGCACAATGAAATCTCTGGATTTGCAAAAAAGAATGCTGAATCTTTCTGTGAGGCTTGGGAGAGATTCAAGAACTACACATTGCAATGTCCTCACCATGGATTTAGCAAGGAGTCTCTTTCAGTACTCTTTATAGAGGTGATTTACCAAAGATCAGAATACTTCTTGACACTGCAAGCAATGGCAATTTTCTGAACAAGAATGTTGATGATTATTGGGAACTAGTTGAGAATTTGGCTCAATCAGATGGCATCTACAATGAAGATTATGATCGCACACCTCGCGGTAACTCTGATTCTGAAGACAAAACCATGAAAGACATCAAAACTTTGAATGATAAGTTGGATATGTTGCTTCTTGGACAACAACAACATGTTCATTTCATAAGTGATGAAGAGCAGGTTCAGATCCAAGCTAGAGAGACTGAACAACAAGAGGAGATTAGATACGTTCAGAATCAAGGAAGATACAACAAGGGTTTCAATAACTATAAGAACAACCCTGGTCTCTCCTACCGAAGCAACAACGTCGCCAATCACCAAGATCAGGTTTATCCACCTCAACAGCAAAAACAAATACAACCTTTCATAAACTATGCTCATAATCGAGGTTTTATTCCAAAGCAACAACCACATAGCGGTTTTCAACAGCAACAACCAGCATGAGGACCACATGGTTTCGTCCCTCAACAACCTCAAGCTCAACAATCCAACGTTGAAGCAATGTTACAACAACTTCTGCAAGGTCAGGCTAACAGAGCAATGGAAACTTCAAAGAAGTTTGCTGAACTCAAGACACAAATAGATTGCTCTTACAATGATCTCAATCAGAAGTTTGAAATATTGAACTCTAAAGTTAAGTACTTGGAAAGCATAGGTGCTTCATCCTCTGCACCAAAGTCTACAACTCAACTTCCTGGAAAATCTGTTCAAAATCCCAAAGATTATGCCCACATTAGTGCTATCAATTTGAGAAGTGGAAGGGAGCTACCATCTAGAGAAGCTCCAATTGAAGACACCGAGGATAGTGTGAAACAAGCTGGGAAGGATTTGAGTTTAAGTAAAGCTTACAATGAAGTTGCTAGAAGCAAACCAATTCATGTTGAACAACCATCTGCTCAACAAAAGAAAGACACACCTTTTGTGCCACCACCATACATTCTAAGGTTACCATTCCCATCAAGATTTAAGAAGGAGATCATGGAGAAGTATAAGGGGATCTTTGAGAAATACATGAAAGACACTGAGATCAAAGTACCACTCCTTGACTCTATCACTCTTATGCCTCCATACAAGAAGTTTCTGAAAGATGCAATTACCAAAAGACGTAAAGAGATTCAGGGAATGGTAGTTCTAAGCGAAGAATGCAGTGAAATAATCACAAGGACTTCAATTTCAAAGAAGCTCTTTGATCCTGGTTCATTCACATTACCTTGTTCACTTGGACATTTGACATTCAACAAGTACCTATGTGATTTAGGTGAATCCATTAGTCTAATGCCTCTCTCAGTTTCAAAGAAGTTGGGTTTCAGCAAGTTCAAATCTTGCAACATCTCTTTGGTATTAGTATATCGTTCTGTGATAATTCCCCATGGGATACTAGAAGATCTACCTGTAAAGGTTAGAGTGGCAGAAATACCCACTGATTTTGTAGTAATGGATATGAATGAAGAGCCAAGGGATCCTTTGATTTTACGAAGACCATTCTTGGCTACAGCAGGAGCGGTTATAGATGTTCAAAAAGGCAAAATTCAATTGAACATAAGTAAAGATCTGAAGATGACTTTTGACATCCAAGAAGCCATGAAGAATCCAACTGTTGAAGGGCAAATCTTCTACATAGAAGAAATGGATCAACTTGTTGATGAGTTATTGGAAGAGTTGAATGAGAAAGACCATCTCCAAACCACATTGACAAAGAATGTGGATGAGGGATACTTACACATTGAGTCCTCGGGATATGGGATAATGTTAGACGCTCATGAGGCGTTAGAGCGTGAAGAAGCCTTCAAAGATATTCAAGAATCTCAAAGACAAGTATTCTCAGCTGTTGAGCTACTCACTTCAGAATCAACTTTATCAGAAGATTGGTCTAAGCTCAAGGCACCATCTGGAATTGAAACCACTTCCCAAAAGGCTAAGGTATGCATTTTTTGGACCTAATTCTACGTATCCTGTCATAGTAAATGATGAGCTTAGTGATGATGAATTACAATTTCTATTGACTGAATTGAGGAAGTTTAGGAGAGCCATAGGGTATTCATTAGACGACATCAAGGGAATATCACCTAGTTTGTGTACTCATAGGGTTAATTTTGAAAATGAATCTTATTCTAGCATTGAACTTAAAAGGAGACTGAATCATAATCTTAAGAAAGTGGTGAAGAAAGAAATTCTTAATTTGTTAGATGCAAGAGTTATCTATCCTATCTCTGATAGTACTTGGGTATCTCCTGTTCATTGCGTTCCTAAGAAGGGTGGGATCATTGTTGTGAAAAATGAAAGGGATGAGCTAGTTCCCACTAGAACCATCACCGAACATAGAATGTGCATTGATTATAGTAAGTTGAATGCTGCATCTAGAAAAGACCATTTTCCATTGCCTTTCATTGATTAAATGTTAGAAAGACTTGCAAATCACCCTTATTACTGTTTTCTAGATGGGTATAATGGATTCTTTCAAATCCCTATTCACCCTAATGATCAGAAAAAACCACTTTTACTTGTCCATATGGAACGTTTGCATATAGGAGAATGCCTTTTGGTCTTTGTGATGCACCTGCTACTTTTTAGAGATGCATGACTTCTATATTTTCGGATTTAATTGAGGAGATGGTTGAGGTATTCATTGATGACTTTTCCGTGTATGGCTTTTCCTACTCCTCTTGTTTAGTTAACTTGTGCAAGGTGCTCGCCCGATGTGAAGAAACGAACGTGGTTCTGAATTGGGAGAAATGCCACTTCATGGTGAGAGAAAGGATTGTTTTGGGGCACAAGATTTCTGAGAAAGGAATAAAAGTAGAAAAAGGCAAAATTGATGTGATGATGCAATTGCAACAACCAAAGACAATAAAAAATATTAGAAGCTTTCTGGGATATGCAGGTTTCTATAGGAGATTCATCAAAGACTTCTCTAAGATAGGTAGACCCTTGACAAGGCTACTTTGCAAGGAGACTGAATTTGTCTTTGATTCTGAATGCCTGAAGGCTTTCCATCTCATAAAGGAAGCCTTACTCTCTGCTCCAATAATTCAAACTCTAAATTGGGATTATCCATTTGAGATTATGTGTGATGCATCTGATTACGCAGTTGGAATTGTTTTGGGACAAAAGATAGACAAGAAGATGCATGTGATCTACTATGCTAGTATAAAAATGGACGAAGCTCAAGCGAAGTATGCGGCTATGCGCCTACAGAGAAAGAGTTACTAGCAGTTATTTTTGCATTTGAGAAGTTCAGAAGTTATTTGGTTGGTTCTAAGGTTGTTGTCTACACAGATCATGCAGCATTAAGGCATATTTATGCTAAGAAAGACACCAAACCAAGGTTGTTTAGATGGATCCTCCTATTGCAAGAGTTTGACATGGAGATAGTAGACAAAAAAAGAATCGAGAATGGGGTAGCAGATCATTTGTCTAGGATGCGAATTGATGATCCAATCCCAATTGATGATTCAATGCATGAAGAGCAACTCATGATGATCCACACATGTGCATTTGTAGAAGAGGAAGTAGTTACCACAAAAGCAACACCTTGGTATGCAGATTTAGTTAACTTTAAAGTTTGTGGAGCAATACCTGAAGACTTTGATGCTTATAAGAAGAAGAAATTCCTAAGTGATGTAAATCACTACTATTGGGATGATCATTTTCTCTACAAGAAGGGTTTAGATGGGTTATTCAGAAGGTGCATTGCTGAAGAAGAAGTGAGGGGAATTCTGGAACATTGCCATGGTTCAACCTACGGGGACTTTTTGCAACATTCAAGACTGTTCAGAAGATCTTACAAGCTGGTCTTTGGTGGCCAACCATGTTCAACGACACACATAGTTTTATTTCTAAGTGTGATCCTTGTCAAAAAGTCGGGAACATTGGAAAGATGAATGAAATGCCTCAGAATCCAATTCTAGAAGTTGAAGTGTTTGATATTTGGGGCATTGATTTCATGGGACCTTTCAACCCTCCATCATTTGGAAACAACTATATTCTGGTAGCTGTCGATTATGTCTCCAAATGGGTTGAAGCAATTGCATGTCCAACCGATGATGCAAAGCTAGTTCTGAAGTTGTTCAAAAGTGTGATTTTCCCCAGGTTTGGAATTCCAAGGGTAGTCATAAGTGATGGAGGATCTCATTTCATCAACAAGCTGTTTGAGAACCTGTATAAAAAGCATGGGGTGAAGCACAAGGTGGCAACACCTTATCATCCTCAAACAAGTGGACAAGTTGAAGTCCAAAACAAGCAAATCAAGGCTATTCTAGCCAATGTTGTTAGAACTTCAAGAAGAGATTGGTCAACCAAGCTTGATGAAACAATATGGGCCTATAGGACAGCTTTCAAGACGTCAATAGGGTGTACGCCATTCCAACTTCTCTATGGGAAGGCATGTCACTTGTCGGTAGAAGTTGAATACAAAGCGATTTGGGCAACTAAAATTATGAATTATGACATCAAAACCGCTCAGGAAAAGAGAGAGATAAATCTGCACGAACTTGAGGAAATAAGACTTGAAGCTTATGGAAGTTCTAAGGTTTACAAAGAAAGAACCAAAGCATTTCATGACAAGAATATCTTAGTTAATGAGTTCAAGGCTGGTGATCAAGTACTCCTATTCAACTCAAGGCTCAGGTTATTTCAAGAAAATTAAAGTCAAGATGGTCTGGTCCATTCTCAATCAAG
>OVAV01002940.1:0-10482 GCA_900406375.1 Iberis amara
CAGTTTCTTTGATTTTCTTAGAGGTTTGGTGATGTCCAATTTTCTTCTAACTCTCACATAGTCATTAATTTGAGCTTGAGTAGGATCAAAGGCAACCTCTATTACCCGTGAACTCTCCTAGAGATGTTATCGATGGTGTAGCATAGTGATCAATTGTGATGTTTCGGATTTGGACTTAGATTTTCAGAAAGGACATGTAATCAACTTGTTGTTTTGGACTCCACCTCGCCATTGAGACTGACCACAGTTTCAAGATCATGTTCATACTGAAAAACAAACTGCAACTTATCTTTGGTTAAAGCCACTCCTTTCACCCGTTCATAGATTTACCATTTTCTAGGCATATCACGGATGAAGCTCGACATTTTTTGGCTTCGAGAGTTGAGAAGGTACCAATAATGCTTAGGTGATTTCTTTCACACGAACTAAACTCAAGTCTATATGGAATCGCGTATGGTTCATCATCCTCTTCAAGGATGAGAGAGGCGAGATTTTTATTGATTTGGGAAGACATGGATGGATGAGAAGGATTACTCCAATAACCTACCAAGAACCTTAGAAGGAAAGCTTGTTTTGAACATCTACAATTGCAAAAGATGCTCTTTTTGAACAGTAAACCAAGAACTTAGCAAATTACAGCCGCTAATTATCCAAAAGCTCTGTAGAAATAGTGAAAAGCTAACCTCATTTTTTCCACTACTTTTCACTATATGATGGAATAGTCCCTCAGAAGGTACGTCAAATTTAAGTTTTGCAAGGTACGTAATAGGCCACCCGCCAGCTTCTTGGCATGGGCATGAAGTAAATTTTAATATTGACACACTAATCCTTCAACACTTAAAGGCCCATGAACTACAGGTTTTTGTTACCCAATTGGGGTTCAAAATATAATTTTATGAACAGATCCACGTAGAAGCTAAACCAGGCCCATGCCGAAGTAGAGCTAATATACAATAGTTGAGTTGTATATGATCCTTCACATGGACCCAAAAAGCGTATCAATTCACATTGCTATCTAACTCTTGCAACTTCAGAGCCATCTGAGGGCTATGTCCAGCCCCTAAACTTGTAGCAAGTGACCCTATAGCTCTAGAGATTAACTCTTTCTTCTGCTTCTCACCCGAAGGGATTGTAACACTTGATGCAGACGCATTGTCCTCCTCCTCCAACAGTCCTCTCAACCACTCCTCTAGAAAAGAGGCTTTCTATAGGGACACCAACAAGAACATTTGAGTCAATATTCCTTTCAATGAAAACAACAAGAATAACTTCTATCTAGTTTCTTACTTTTAGAAGAAAATCTGACAACGCTTCACAATGACAGCTCGAAACTAGACTCAGGAGATGGATCATGGTTGAGGTTAACTGAAACGACCAACCAACCGCACTAGTATATAATTTATCAAAAACCTAAAATTAGCACAGCATAGTTTTCTTATTTTACCTGTTTCTCAAGCGATTTCTTATATTTGAAATTTGTTGGAGTCGTATTATCTCTGTCCGAATTCAGACACTGTAAAGTATGCTCCACACCTTTGACCACATCAGGAAATGATCTCCCATAAGCTGCAAAGGAGAAGTTAGCCAAACAGTATAACCCCTAAACTCTGAACAATATAAACAACAAGTGATGTTGTTCAATAACTATAGCTAGATTAGGAGGGGTATCAAACTCACCAATTGGGGTTGCTGGAACAGCTAAAGCGGCAGCAGCTTGTATTCTTACCTTAAAATTTGATGCATCACGAAGCAGCAATAGTAGAATACTAAAAACACTTGGAGCCCTTCAAAAGAAAAGGAGTTAGCAAGAGAAGTAGTTTTGGCAATAGAATAGCAAAGGATGCATACCAATCCATATCTTGCAGTTTTATAGTCTCGTTGGAGAATAAATTGCTTAACGCATGACAAACATTCCATTGGACCTGTACAGATTTCTAAAGTCAAAGAATGTGGTAGGTAAACTAGACCAAATTGAATATGTTTCTACATAAGATTTCTTTATCTAACAATTTGATTTGAGTTTGATAACCTTTCTCTCAAACAAACAAGGCCAATTAAAACCAAAAGTAATTGACACCCAAATGCTGACATGTAGATGAAATCCTCTCGTTTTATTCTACTTCCTAAGGTATACCTTAACATTACCAGTAGTAACACAGGAAAGAAATGCTTGCACGGTTCTCTCCAACCAGCTTAAGTCTCCCGCGCAGGATAGATGGTGAGAATTTGATGAACGTTGATGGGGCAAAGATATACTTGTAATGCATCTCAATTTAATATATTTTGAAATACTCCCCAATGCGCGGACTGCATTGGCTTTCACCTAACAATACAATTCCGAGTTTGATGATGGCTAATAAAATAAAAACTACTGTCTGCGTCACAGAAAAAGAAAAAAAAAAACTGCAAACCAGTTTCACCACAGAGAAATAAAACGTCTAGATAACAAGTTACAGAAACTCAGAGAGAACTAATAAATTATATGGAATATTTTTGGGATTGAGGAGCATAGCACTTAATATGAATATCAGATTATGTTGGGAACAAATTCCATTACCTTGTCCCCATCCACCGTGAGGTGCAAAGCACATTCTATTAGTGTGTCCGCAACTTGTGAAGTTGTATTTGATCCTACTAAGTAAAAAGGAACAGTAAATCAAAAGATCGTTTAAGAGTCTAATTATAACGTCAATAGTAATACCTTCAAAGGACCTATCATCGATGCGGTACCGCAGAGCTTCGCATAAATTGGCCAAAGCCCACGATGCTGTTATACGCACCTGAATAGCCAAGCATAAAGCCCATCACAGCAGGAAAATTAAGTCTTAAATGCAAAGCTCATGAGAAAAAAAAAAATACCGAGATCAAGGGATCACGGGCATTTGCCTCAACAGCTAAGATAAAATTTTCATATATCTCCGCACTGCATCAAGAAAATTCCTTAAGTTCTTGATCATGGATATGTTTCCAGGGAAAATTGACAAAAGAACAAATTACCTTGAAGAAGTTTCTGGAAAACATGAAATTACACCAATAGCTCGGCAAGCTGCTGATCGGACTGAAGGTGTTTTATCGTGGAATGCAGCAGTTATCTATATGAACTAAAGGAAGTCATGCACAAGCACATAGTAGAGATAGTTAAACTCCAAACACAGCAAGGCTTCAATACTTACAATTGATGAAGTAATAAAGTTTCTTTCCTGCTTATTGAATGAGACAAATATGGAGGATGTAATACNAGAGATAGTTAAACTCCAAACACAGCAAGGCTTCAATACTTACAATTGATGAAGTAATAAAGTTTTTTTCCTGCTTATTGAATGAGACAAATATGGAGGATGTAATACCAGCAAAGCAAGTAATCGCAGCGCTCCTCACCTTCCAAACACAAGTAGAAATTCAGGACCGCAGATATTATGCAAACTACAGCAACTACATGTATGATTTTACAATTGGTTGTACAACCAAAGCAAAAACTTGTCAAAATTAAAACCCACCACTGCAGAACCATGGTGTAACACCAAAACTATATGTTTATGAATAGCCTCAGACCATTGGTCACAACCTGCCTGTAAAATTGGCTCTTGACCAAATTCAGGTTTCTCAAATCCATATGATGGTGCAGATGAAATTCTTATTGACCTTATGCAATCAGATGTAAATGGTGTGTCCATTAATCTACCGCACTGAAGTTCTTCTGTTCCCTTAAATCCAGAAATTGCGCGAAGGCATCCATCTAAAACCTACATGCATTACGAATCTACGATTAAATTCTTATTGTAAACGTGGCCCTAAGACATCCTTAAATCGGTTCCAAGAAAATTCTCAAAGCAAAATTAAAATTTGTCATAAAATAAAACTAAAATCTGAGATAACTTTCAAAATCTCACCTTAATAGCAGCTGTGATGACTTTATCCCCAACATATCCAACAGGCTCTTTAACTGAAGCCTTCAATGCCGTTGCCGAATCTTCAGTGACTGCGGACTGCAAAAGTATATACACGAGGAGGGAGATCTGTTCCCAGTGTGCTGACACTATGGTTGGGTAATTGAGAGCTATAGCTCGGAGGACCTGTGCAGCAACCATATATTTTTAATGAAAACATAGGCCGTGTAATGGTATTTGACAGCACTCAGCAATCACTCTATAAAAGAACTAAAAACGTGGGGTAGAGTATCATAACATCACATAAAATGGAAACAAAAGTCAGTATACTCCTCAACCGTGTACAGTCTCACAGAATTTTCTACCATACCCCTCTCTAACACTGTTTACATATAGGTTGAAGTGTTCTTAATGAACGAACAGAGTCCATACAGCTCCATGATCACCTGAATTTGTTTTACGTATTTATCCTTATACTTTTATTAAAAAAATACCTAGAAGGAAATACAACTATAAGAACCCACATAATACCTGAAGAGCCTCAGTGCATGTTGATGTGTCACAGAATTGCTCAGCGAAATTAAACAAAGTAAAAAGAACTCCCGACTTCCATTCACCTCCGTCGGATCCTAAAACGTGTTTAAGTATGTCAAATAATATAATGAGATTACAGTTAGGACAATCGTCACAATGGAACAAGTGCAAGCTATCGGATAAGGTCAACCTGTTGACGTCAAAAGCATATTATGTACTTCCATTACAGGAGGAAAGGTGGAGAATGCAGCTGTCAAGCAACCTATAGCAGCAACCTATACAAAGCATATCATGATATAGGTCTGGCATTAACAAGATCGATCTTTAAAGAGAAGCTTGAGTTCCAAGAAGAAAGTTATTCAGCAAGTCAAAAGCAAAACCAATTGGAAAGTATGAGTTCCCAGCTCCACATAACCAACCATCTAGGCCAGATATGCAAGACTTAAATAGAGTACGAACATGGAATAATTTTTAGGAATTGTACTGGTGTCATTAGGGATTGGGTTCAAGCGCTGAGAATCTTCTACCAAAGAGTCTCAATGAGGTGATAGTTAACTGAATGATAAAAGATGTTTAGTTGGATCTTTCCACACCTCTTCTTTGCCTCCATGAATAGAAACTTAAGATCGATGGGACTAGAAAATTAGCGAAAGAACGGAACAATTTACAGGATAGGAACCGGAAAACATAAATAGAAACGAAGTTTCCCAAAACGATATTAGACCTTTTTATTGTATGCACCGTCTAGAGAAATCCCAAAAATATTCTCCTCATTTAAATTGTCTAAGTCTACAATTTTAGTGTAGCTAATAGAAACCAGGATGGTCCAAGATAGAAAACATAGACATGAAACTTGAATTCATATCTCCCCAATAATTCAAGCTAGCAAATAGACAAAAAAAAAATAGTAGGGAAAAAAAGTACTAACCAGCAGACCGGTTTTATCATTCTTGAATAGAAACCCTTCATTAATCCTAGTATGCAAAGACATAATAACTTTTGGCAGCAATTCCCCTGGCATTCTCGAGTAACTGAAATTGATAACAAACAATAAAGAACACATTAAAATATTAAACAAGTATTTGAAAATTTTTTAAGGAAAAACATCAACTAATTAGGATTTGGGTCTAGAAGGGATATGAGTCTATGCACATATTCATGAAGCTCAAACTCTCACAATTCACTAAGTTTGTAGACGTTAATCAAGCGCCATTAAGGTTTTCTAATGACAGATATCAAATGCTATTATAGAGATACTTATACAATAACACGAAAATAACTGACCATGAAGAGCCAACATGACAAAATATAACATAATTAATACGTACGGTGTGCTTGATATCAGAAGCTTGAGGATCTTGAACAGTTGAATCAACAATCTACCATGATTATCACGGTGAATCAAATGTAGAATGCCTACACCCACATAAAAGGAATAAAATCTCAGGGAAACAAGAACTAAGTGACTAACAAATAGCCAAAGGAAAAGGGTAAGAATATTATTGGAAGTACCTGTGTGTAGTTGCATTAATATTAGACCAAGAGAGTTTGAGAGGGGCATGAATGATCCATACTTAGTGGATTCCTTGTACTCTGCCACTTGAAGGAAAATAGATGAAGGCCCATCCATCATGGTGACAAGAGCTGTCGCAGATGCTATCCTTACCTAGACATTGCAAAATATAACAAAAGAAGAAAAAACATTGTCAGGACTAGCGCAAAATTTTGCAAAAGAAAGTTTATAAAAACAGATCTCTAGATATTTGCTTAACAACGAACAATGTTCAGAAGGTGAAAATGGAACATTGAATATGCTGCCTGGATTACTTAAAAAAGGGACAGGAATAACCACCTTCAAATGGGGATCAAAAAGCAAGCAGGTCATGAGAGTGGCTTCAAACTTCCTGTTAATGATCTCGGAGAGTTAGGAAGAAAAGAAAAAACAACTACATGCTGAGAGAAAATGTTGTAGGTAGATTTTAACCTTGGCTTCAATACGTCACTGGTTGGAAAGAGAGCCATCCACTGAGTGGTAAACGACTTTGAATCAGATTGGCAAAGGTCCTTTACAGAATTAATAAGAAATTGAATAATGATATGTCACTAGAGAGTTAAGTGGAATAGAACCATCTCAAAATAAAACATTGTTACTCACCTGTATGCAAACAATCGCAGCTATCCTAACCTTAGAGCTTTGGGTAAAATATGAATCCCTTGAGGATCCATCACTGTCACTAAAGTCAGAATCTGATGATATGACAGCAGAACTAGCAGAATCATGAGCAGCCAGGAACGCCCGGTCAGAAGATCCTGGCAGCTTGATGTTTGAATCATCCCTCTTGCGCAAGTGGGGTGGCCTATAAGGAGTATTTTTGGCATCCTTACTTACTCCAGAAATCAATGTGGAAAGCTTGACACTTAACTGCTTATCCTTCTGCGCAACATTAGAATGAGAGAACCGAGATGGGCTACTAAGTCCAAAACAGAAAAACATTCTCAGTGCTGCTATGAAACTTGAGACCTGTAACATAACAATAATAAATAAATAAAAGTATACATTTGCGGTTCAAAAAAAAACCACTTATCTAAGGCTAGGAGGAGCAAACGCTATCAAGAAGCTACTTACATGATCAGAAACAGGACAATTGATATTTGTAAGGACCAAGTGCACACAGTCTAGAAGGGATGAATAAAAGCTGAAGAAAATTAAGAAAACAATATTAGCAAAGGTGAATAAAAAGTCTAAGAAGCACAGGAATAAAAGGAGTGAATTGTAATTCTCCACAAAACCAAAGGCATAGTAGTGACATACCTCCACATAGAACGGTCTTCGACAAGCTGGCCCTTGGATGCTAAGACATTCATAACTTTCCTTAGTACCTATATCAGGGTGTACCAACTTGAGTAGCAGAGCATATTATAGATGAGAGGAAATTTAAAGGAGATTACCTCCAGCGTGGATTGACAGACGTCACTAGGAAACGAAGACTCAAACATAGAAAATGCTCCACCAAACATGTCAAAGGCAAGAGCCATGGCGTCCCAAATGCTAGAATTTTGAGGCAGCTTCGTTTCTAGATCCGAAGTAGGGTCTTGAACTGGAAAACCATACGATGAAACTAGATCCTGGTGTAGTAACGGAATTATGCGCAGAAGAAACATGACTAGGTGGATGTTCTCCGGATGGGAGCTATTTCTGTGGTACAGAGCGGCCAAACGTCTGGGAAAAGGAAGAGATTACGAAGAAGTTGAAAATCATAAAGAAAAAATGAATCAGAGAGTGAAAGATGATATTACCTTAGAGTCTCGAAACATTGGACCACAGGTTTGATTCTGCAGAAATATGCAGTAGAATAGGGTGAAGGCATTGGTAGGCGCAGAAGAAACTCCAAGATACTTGCAATAGAGTGAAGAAAACGGGACCATGAAGATGAACTTTGTTGCACAAGTACACGAGCAAAAACATCGTGTATCTGGATTAAAAGCAATAGAATTAGGGAGAAGAAGGCAATGGAAAGATTAAACTGAGGAGGAGACGATGTACCAGTTGACAAGTATGAAGAGACACATGGATCCATTCAGGACCATCAGCTTTGGAAACCAAATTGAGCAGGAACAAGCAATCCGAAGAGAGCTCTTGCGGTGGGATGAGAGACACGGCAGAGAGAAGGGAGTGGGAGTGAGAGAAGACTAGATCCTGAAGCAACAGAGGAACAGGCGGCGGGGGAGTGGTAGAGATTTCGTCCCTGAGAGAGAGAAACGCCGTCCGCCACTTCCCCGCGCTTGACGAAGCTGTCGTCGAGAACATCTTCAGTTCCGGCCGGAGTAATCGGAGAAAGACGAGAGAAAGAGAGATCAAGGTGAAGAGCCATTTGGGCTTATTAGCATGGGCTTTCACTGATTAGCCCACTTTAATGTAAGTTTGTTTTTCTTTAGAGACGTATAAAACTGACATTTCCTCAGTCCTCGGTCGTCAACACAACATATGATGTACTTGTACTAATTTTTTTTTAATAAAGAAAAGAACATGAACATTAGACGAGCAAACTTCTTCCACCCATCAACAATGCGTAGCAAAAGAAATATTTGCGGGTCGTGATCATTCAGACATACCACATTGCAACAAATAAATACATAGCTAAATCCTCGAAAAGAAAACTAACAATATAAGAAAGAAAGGAAGGCAACAAGCACCAAGTCTTTTATGTTATAGGAAACGCCTGATCCGTCCCAGCCTTGTTTGTTCCTTCCTCTTCCTTTTTCACACTTGGTTCCTCCATTTCCACTGGGTTTACTCCACTAACCTGCAACCCCTTTAGAAATCAATTCTCGACCTCAACTCTTTTTCGGATTTTTATTATTTCAATTTACCTTTGTGTTTCCACTCTCATCCATAACTCCTCTCAATCCATCCTGCACTAACACGCCATCATAATAATCAAAATTAATCTCTTTCAACTTTCCAAGCAAATTGTTGAAGAAATTGCTTAAAAGATAAATCAATCTGTATTACCTTCTCCTTTGCATCAGGTTCAACAGCTTCTCTTTTCACTCTGCTTGGTATAGGTTTACTGCACAACGGGATGGCAAATTAATACACTACTGGCAATGAAATAAAGGAAGCATAAATATTACATACTGGTCATCATCTATATCCATGTCAGAATCTGGATCCCATCTTTTATCGCCATCTTCTTGGTCCTCATCTACCTGTAAGTTACATAAAATATGCACTTCACAACACTATGTTTGCTAGACAACCAGAACCATCCATCAAGGAATAATCATTCATACATATGTCACTGGGCAAACGGTTTAAATTATAAAACTTTAATTGTAATTGTCGTTGCACTTAAACAACCAAAGAAAGCTTTCTTCTTCTTTTTTTTCCTAAAAATTTGGTTTTTCTTTTATCTTGACAGTTTTCCTTTTTAGGTAGGCATTTTTCAAAATTTATTTATCTCAAAACCGTTTTCTTCTTTCTGTTTAGGTCTTAGCTAAATATAGAGCTAGTAACCCATATATTCTTATTCTTAAGTGAATTCGGACACACTTTCTCTTTCCTGGTGGATTCCAGAATGATTTGCTCGACTTTCTGTTCCAAGATATTCCCGACTGCATCAAAAAACACACTTCTAATGATTTGCTCGAGTGACATACCTCGGGAGCTTCTGTTTCTGGCGGCCTTTCCTGAAATGGCACACTTGGAGCATGCTGAAGCTTAGAGAGATTGTGGAGAAGATCATTACGAATCTCTTCAAGCATCTGGCGAGAATTCTTATTTTCCATGTTGCTTGGAGCAACGTGAAGTGTATAGTCTGGACCGAAGTATTCATAATATTCATGCTCTGGCATCTTGTCCTCAACCTCAACTCCTAGTGCAACTCCAGTCTGGTATATAAACAGTTTGTTGCAGTAAATTCAACAAGAGCAGCAGTGCAAAACAAAAAAAACAAAAGAAAGCCAAACAAATCTGATAACGGTTCTTGGTACAGTGCAGCATACAATGACTAGCAGAAGAAAGTACCTCGTAGCACCAGCAACGGGCAACATTGCGGATGGTATAACCACCACCACCCAAGAGCAGCAGGGGAACGTTGAACGATCTCATAAATTTGACACACTCAGCATGACCTTTGATCGAAAGATTAAAGCATCCTAACCTATCGCCAGACAACGAATCAGCACCGCATTGCAATACCACAGCACCTGGTCGGAAAACTTCCATCACTTTTCCCATGATCGGCTTGAACAACAGATGATAGCTCTCATCATCGATTCCATCATCCAGTGGGACATTAAGAGAATAGTACTTTCCACTTCCATAACCAATATCGTGTATATCACCTGTACCTGGGAAGTAATCCCCAAATTTATGAAATGATACTGTCATGACTCTGTCAGTAGCATAAAATGCCTCCTCCACTCCATCCCCGTGGTGGATATCTATATCAACATATAGAACACGCTGCAACACAGGAAAGAGTAAAAGATTCAGAAAACAAAAGTAGATATATATCTATATATATATATATATATTGAAACGCTGCAGGCAGGAGAC
>OVAV01002941.1:0-10481 GCA_900406375.1 Iberis amara
TTTCGTTTATGCATGTTAATTTCCTTGTCTTGCTTTACTTTTTCATGTTTTGTTTGTTTGTTTAGGAATTGTTAGTAAAACTCATTCTTCTCGTTTGACTTGAATTAGTAGAATCCATCTGCATCTAGAGTGGTTAATGTCTGCACCCATTTGGATTGACAACCTATTTACTACAATGACAATGATAGTATAATAGGAATTGACCGTAAAAATCCTACTATCAAAACCTCACTAATCCTTTGAAAGAGACCTTTGGATCCTTCTTCTTTCTGAATCATCATACACACCTCATTCAAGATGGGTAACTTTTCAAATTTTGGAATATGATGTATTAGTCCTTTCAGTGATCAATTGAGAATGAGGAGTCCAAAACCCTGATCTTGCTCACACCTCTCATTTAGCTCTTTCACGTTGGTGGTTGGAGGACGCAACGTCTCCATTTCAGCCCACAATACTCTAAACTCTCCAAAGAGATCTTTGAATGACTTAGCATCTTGTTGGAGATCATTTAACATGTTTGTCACCTTAGAAATCCTAATAATGTTTAGAAATATTACAATACACACTAATTAGAGTGTCCTATGATTCCTTTGAAGTTTCAACATATGAGTAAGCGGAAAAGATTACCTTCTCCATAGAACTCTGAAGAACAACAAGACCAAATTGATCCTCTTTTATCCAGTTCGAATCCTCTAAGTTGGTTCTAGATATGACGGGACTCTTCAACTTCCCCTTTTGTTCCAATTATTTCTTCGTCCATAGACTTCTTCTGAAAGCAAACAATGTTCTCCCACAAGCCACGACTACGCAAAACAATCCTTGACCATAGAAGATAGTTGTCATCATTGAATACAACCAGTAGAACAATTTTCTTTTGAATATCCATTCAGCGAGTAGTGGGAGATGTATCTTAGTGAGTCATTTTCTCTTATAGCAGGTACATTTAGAGATTGAGAATGAAAAATAAAAGAAAGAGAATGTACATTTAGAGATTGAGAATGAAAAATAAAAGAAAGAGAAAGAGACAAGGAAGATGAAAAGACACAAAGAGTATAGAGAATTTTCTATATATTTTCGTTATAGGTACAACATGTGTATTTACATAAAACAAAACCTTAAAGAGGAGTTTCTATGAGACACTGAAGAGTTCTTCAATGGAGCTAGAATCTCACAAGACATATTTGTTTTGTTCTCCCAACTTGCATCAGTCGCATGTTAATGGTGAGGCTTCATCTTCAATGGTGTGTGTAACCAACAAAGGTGACTGCTTAGAACAAGACACATGTTTGGTTGAATTCTCTCTTGCTTTACCCCAAAGCACAGTGTAGAATCCTAAGCTCAAAGTCACTGACCCAATGACACTGCACACAACATATACGGTGAAATCTTGTGATGTTTTAGAACAAAAAACCATATAACTAAAGGTGAGTATTACGTTTGTTTCTCAGCAAAGAGACAGCATAGATATGATCATTTGAGTGTGACATAAAGAAAGAAGGTGAAAGATATATAGAACCTCCCAAGGTGAAGTGCATCGCCAAGGAATATGGCACCCATTGCGACCGCGATGACAATAGACAATGGCTTGAACAAGGATATGTAGACTGGACCCTTGAGATGCAGACCCCATACGTGTATAAGTGAGCCCAATGATGAAACTAAGCCTCCCTGAAAAATGGTGGTTATCTCATAGACGCTATTTGAAGCAAAAACATACAAGGTTTGGTTCTCACTGTGTACATGACTGAAGCAAGGGGAACACCCGGTTTAAGCAGAAAAGAAGTCAAGTCATTTTCCGCACTTAGACATACTGGTATTGATATTAGTGTTGCACATAAGCTGTACAAGAATACAACTGTTATTTCCTCAGGGTATTCCTCCATGACCCGAGTCTATAATCATATGAAACTTGCCAAATTTAGTATAAAAAAATGTATGTGTCACCAACAAATCCCAAGTCTTATAATACCTGAAGAATATACCAGAATGAAGTAAGCAAATAATGCGAAACGAGCAAAAGGCCTCCCATCATCCATCTTGAATCAAACAAAGTCAAATGCCGGTAAAGCGAAATGGTGGATGATGAAGATGTAAGCGATGAAGCAGAGAGAACTTTGGGACCTTTATATAACACAATAACCAAAGCACCACATATAGATACTATTGTGCCAATGATTTTAGCCTTACTCGCAGAGCTTCTTAACACTACTTGTTCAATCCTTTACCAGTCACACACACAAACAAGAGGAGAATCAGTTAAAGAGTTAAATGATTGTAACAAACATTAGGGGAAAAGGAAGTAGAGACTGTTCTATGGTCATTCCACAAAAGGTAAAGGAAGTAGAACCTGAAGAAGACGGCGAGCGTGAAGGTAAAAGCTGGAGTGAGGGTGCTAATAGCAGAAGAGAGAGTAGGAGAACTATATTCTACTCCTTTAGAGCCAGCTAAAACAGCCATAACCCTGTTGTTTCCAAGTCAAACAAACCCGAAATACGCATAAGGCCATAACTCTAGTAGGAGAATATTGTTAATTTACCCGAGAAGGCCAAGCAAGAAGATCTTGAAGAAGACAGGAGATTTGATTGAAGGTAATCTTCTTGACCTGCATATGTACAATAAGTTCATATTGTTGAAAAGTTTACTAGTAAATAAAGAGTACCTTCCGAAGATGAGGGAAAGTGGAAGAAGAACAAGTGTAGCAACAGCGTAAGTGTAGAAGACAAATACATAGAAACTCAATCCTCTCAAGCTGGCAGCTTTGAACAGTGTGGTTGATCCAACAGTAACACATTCAACTGCGACCATTGCAGCAAAGGGAAGAACATCTCTGTTAAAGAACCTCCATGACAGTGTCTCTTCTCTCATGATAATTGTAGAGAGATTCTCTAACTCAAGTTAAAACTGACTTTAGAAGCAATAATGGTCTTAATGACCACAAGTATTATATCCCAATATTCTATTTTTAGGGACCCACCATTATAAATCACCTTCACAATTATTAAAACTCACTATAACATTAGAAGACTCAATAGTGTCATCATCTGATTTTTCATTCCCCTGAAACTTTACAAATTCTCTGAAAAAAAAAAAAGTAATAACAAATCAAAATCATTGTATGAATCCAACAAGAAATTCATTCTTATTTAACCTTGAAATAATAGAAGAATGAAACTAAAAATATCATATGTAAATAAAAATATACAAGAATGAAAAAGGGACCATTTTGATCAGTCATGTCTTAATGTTATGGCTTCCTCTTCTATGGAGTGTGTAAGCAACAAAGGTGAATGGTCACAACCAGCCAGAGTTTTGGCTTCATCTTCTCTTGCTTTTCCCCAAATCACTGTGTAGAATCCTAAGCTCAATATTATTGATCCAATGACACTGCCCACACCACAAATATGGCAACTTATTACCATCTCGAAATCCATTACGATATATATAAAGACATAAGAAGAAACTATATATGGAGGATTAGTGTGACATGTGATGGAAATATTTCTCTCTTTTAGATGTGATTCCATTTCAACAACCTAGAAGCTGAGTGTCATGTTTGTGAAGGTGAATGAATGATATGGTACCTCCCAAGGTGAAGCGAATCACCGAGGAACATAGCACCCATGGAGACCGCAATCACTATTGACAATGGCTTGAACAAGGAAATATAGACTGGACCCTTCAGATGCAAGCCCCATGTGTGTATAACTGATCCCAACGATGAAACCAAGCCTCCCTGAAACAGAGTGATTATTTCTAAGCTAAAAATAGTCACTACTTGAAGCAACGTATAAGGTTTGATTCTCACAGAGTACATGACTGCAGCTAAGGAGACATCAGGTTTAAGCAGAAAAGAAGTCAAGTCTTTTTCCGCAATTAAACACACTGGTGCTGAGATTAGGGTTGCACATAAGTTATACAAGAATACTACGGTTATTTCTTCAGGGTATACTTCCATGACCCAAGTCTGTAATCATATAAAGCTGCCTGATGTTAGCAAATTTTCATATGACAGTGACAGCCCTGAAGTCCTTTTTTCATACCTGAAGAATATACCAAATTGAAACAAGCAAATACTGTGAAACAAGCAAAAGGCCTCCCATCATCCAGCTTGAATCAAACGAAGTCAAATGCTGGTAAATCGAAATAGTGGATGATGAAGACGCAGCAGCTAGAACTTTTGGGCCTTTATATAATACAATAACCAGAGCACCAGATATAGATACTATCGTGCCAATGATTTTAGCTTGAGTTGCAGAGCTCCTTAACACTACTTGTTCCATCCTTTAAGAGTCACCCAATGAAGCTCAATCAGAAACAATCATACGTCAACATCTCTCTCACAAAAAAAAAAAGAATATATTAAAAGTGTAAAAGAGAACAAGAGGGAACCTGAAGATAACGGCGAGCGTGAAGGTAAAAGCTGGTGTGAGGTTGCTGATAGCAGAGGCAAGTGTAGGAGAACTATATTCTATTCCTTTACAGCCAGCTATCCACGACATGAACCTGTTCCTTCCAAGTTAAAAGCCCGGAATAGAGAAACTGGAAAATTCCCATAAACTCTAGGAATGTATTATAATTACCCAACCAGCGCAAGTAAGAAAATCTTGAAGAAGACAGGAGATTTTAGTGAAGGTAATCTTCTTGACCTGCACATCTTAAACAAATTCATTTTCTTGAACAGTATAGGCTAAGCAAGAGTCTTTGAGGTGATCAAGTACCTTCCAAAGATGAAGGAAAGTGGAAGAAGAACAAGTGTAGCTATAGCGTAAGTGTAGAAGACAAACACATAGAAACTCAATCCTCTCAAGGTCGCAGCCTTGAAGAGTGTGTTAGATCCGACCGTGACACACTCCACTGCGACCATTGCAGCAAATGGCACAACATCTCTGTGAAAGTATCTCCATATCAATGTCTCTTCTCCTGTTCCTCTTGTCATGGATCTGATTTCCAGACTTTCAAAATATTCTCAGAAGTCAAAGTCAGTTCATAAGCAATAATAAAATGTTAACCCCACCAAGTTTGCTAATATCTTAAGTTATTTTATATAAATATATCCCAACTTGACCAATACTTTAAATCTAAGCAGGCATTAGACAAATTGCCCAAATAAAAAAAAAAAAGAAAAAAGAAAAGAGTAAGACAATTATTCTTTTACAAAAAAAAAAAAAAAAAAAAGGGAAAAAAAATTAATTTTTAAAGNTTAATTCTTACAGATTCAAAACTTGGCTGTGTATTCACCTTGTCTTAAACATTGAATGAGACCAAGAAAGGTAATCAGAAGAAAAAGTATATTCATTTTGTATAATCTCCAAGTAATACAAGAGAATAGAACAGATACATAGTATACATAAATAAATACATATACAAGCATATATAGATATCAATTTTTAAGGATCCATATTTATGAATGAATAATATAAGGATTCCAATTGCATAAATCTTATCTTAATGACAAGGTTTCATCTTCTCTGACATGTGTAAGCAGCAGAGGTGAATGCTCAGAACCAGTAACAGCTTTGGTTGCTTCCTCTCTTGCTTTGCCCCAAATCACAGTGTAGAATCCAAAACACAAGATCGTTGATCCAATAACACTGCCCACAACACATATATGGCGAAATCTATCTCGGTTATTGTTTTCACAAAAAGCTTATTGCAGTTTACACAGCGAGAAACCACAGAAACAACATAATTCTCCAAATGTGTTTCCATTAGATAGATATATGAAACTAATCATTTCAACAACCTAGAATGAGTTCTATGTTTATCAGTAAAGAAGATGAAAGATATGGTACCTCCCAAGGTGAAGTGCATCGCCGAGGAATATAGCACCCATGGCAACTGCAATGGCAATAGACAATGGCCTAAACAAGGATACGTACACTGGACCCTTCAGATGCACACCCCATGTGTGGGTAAGTGCACTGAATGATGAAACAAAGACTCCCTGAAACAAAATGTTAATTTCTGAGCTTAAAACATACTCAGTAATGGAAGCAGATTATAAGATTTGACTCTCACCGTGTATATGATTGAAACCAGGGAAATGCCTGGTTTAAGCGCCCAAGAAGTCAAGTTGCTTTCCGAAAATAAACATACTGGTGCTGAGATTAGTGTTGCAAATAAATTGTAGAAGAAGACAACGGTTATTTCTTCAGGATATTCATCCATGACTCGTGCCTGAATCAATATACAGCTACCAAATTTAGGCAAGAGTATTATGAATCAGCAACAACCCAAAGTTCTCTTGATGAACTTTTAGGGTATTTGTACCTGAAGAATATACCAGACTGATGCAAGAAAATACTGAAAAGCAAGCAAAAAGCCTCCGATTATCCAACTTGACTCGACTGAAGTTAAATTCTGGTAAAGAGATGCAGCTGAGAAAATTTTTGGGCCTTTATATAGAACAACAACCAAAGCACCCGATATAGATAGTATTGCGCCGATGATTTTAGCCTGGGTCGCACAGCTCCTTAACACTATCTTTTCCATCCTTAATTCACGCAAAGAAGCAGAACCAGTTAGAGTTACATACTCAGTATTCAGTAATAAGATTGATACCAACAAACAGGACTCATATCCATCCTACTAAGTACTAATCTCACGAAAGAATGAGTACAGAACATTTCTAACCAACCACAAGATTATACTTGTACTAGTCAATGACACATGAAGAACTCATACAACAAAATATTTTTCAGTCCACAGAAGGCTTAAGATTCGTATGGTCAGTCCGTGTAGAATTATCTTGTTTTTCATTGCCTAGACTAAATTCCCAAATAAGAAACGAAAGAGAATGAGGTGAAACCTGAAGATAACGGCAAGTGTGAATGTGAAAGCTGGTGTGAGATTGCTAATAGCAGAGGAAAGAGTTGGGGAGCTATATTCTATACCTTTACAACCAGCCATCTGCGCCATAAACCTGTTCTCCTCCAAGTTAAAAACAACTAGAAAATAAAAACCGGAAACGTCCATTAATCTAGAAGCATGACTATATTATTAATACCCGAGAAGACCAAGCAAGAAAATCTTAAAGAAGAGAGGAGACTTGGCTAGAGGTAATCTTCTTGACCTACATGTGAATAATAAGTTAATATTCTTGAAACAAAATTAAACAGGGCAAAAGAGTAGATGAGGAGATAAACACCTCCGAAAGATGAAGGTGATTGGAAAAAGGAATAGTGTAGCAACAGCATAAGAGTAACAAACAAAGACATAATAGCTCAATCCCTTTAAGGTTGCAGCTTTGAAAAGTGTATTTGACCCAACCGTGATACACTCAACTGCAAACATTGCAGCAAATGGCACAACATCTCGGCTAAAGCACCTCCAAGCCATGGTCTCTTCTTCTGTTCCTCCCATGAATTTGATATATCCAGCTTCCCAGAAAACTCTGTGATTGGTTTACAAGCAACCATGTGGTTGTAAACACGATACCTACATGGTTGATTATTTTATTCAGGATTAAAACATTGAAAATGAAGACAACCTGTAAAACATTCAATCTTACTCCATTAATAAATATATTCTAAGTCCCAACATGACCAATAATAATACTATATACCACAATGGTCATCTTCTCGAATATTCCAGGGATCCACATTCAGCTCAATCATCCAACATTTGAACATTCTCCTCCAATGATGAACAATCATAGCTTTGTTTATAGGGTTGTTGGAACGCATAAGATTCAGCTCTGAGTCAATCATCATATCCTCACTGCAGCTCAAAGATGGTTCGTCAATCTCAGCTTCATCGGAATATTTGATTGTTTATTAGATTCTAAAACATCACTAACCTTCGATTCGATTCCTTCAGCAACAGAAGATCCCCATAGTCCCACCGATGTCCAGCCACACGCGACGGAAAAACAGAACCAGAAGGTCCAGGGAGGACTTCGGCGACTCCCCGTCTGATGCTTCAGGCGAGACCGTGACGGTCTAAAGACTTTGATCAAACGGATATAATTAGAGACGATCGTTGATCCAACGGTTGAGGTTTTGATACGCTTGTCGACAGGCTTGGTAGATTTTGATCCAACGGTTTTGAATTTATACGCTCGGTGACTAGATGAAAAAAAAGCCAACACTTTTGTGATAACACATCGACAGAAACAAATATTCTAAAAAAAAAAAAAAATTCTCAAAAATAGCACAAAAACTAAATTTATTTTAAAAATACCACCTACCCCAAAATTTTCAAAAATACTATTTTTTAAAAAAAATACGACAAAAATATTTTTGTTCCAAAAATAACACAAAATTTCAAATAGTTTTAAAATTTCAAATTTAAATCATAAAATCCCAAAACCAAACCCTACCCCCTTCAAAACTAATTTTTTTTTATGTTTGTGGTATTTTTGGAACATTTGGAAGTGTGTGATATTTTTAAAACTTTTGGGAGTGTGTGGTATTTTGGAAATTTGAACTTCTTTTGATGGTATTTGAAGGAATTCCTTAAAAAAACATTACCTAAAATAACCTATTTTATTTTAATAATAATTATAATAATCTTCTGAATATTTTTTTATTTGTATAACCTACAAATATTTAAAATTCTGTATTTTTAGGAAACATGGCTCCCAAGTTTATTAAAAAAGAAAAAAAAATTACAAAATAATATGTCTCAATGCTCCAACTCTTAAAACATCATGAATGAAATAACTACTTTAGACTAACTTTCAAAGTAAACCATCTTCAAAATGGTTAACCTTTTTATAAATATGTGATATACGGACTGTTTAATCTTTCGAAAGAAAACCATAACACAAACATACTAGAAAAGAGAGAGGATGTGAATCACTTATTCCAGTGCGAAAAAAACTCACGACCATCTCCGAAAAATCTCTAACTCTAGTTGTTTTACCCCTAAATCCCAAGAAATAAATAAACTGTGTTTGTAATACAGTCTCCAAAACTCCGCTAAAGGTGCTGAACATACCCCAATATTAAGTACGACGCCTTTATACCACCTACCCTCTGAATCTCTAACCACAGCTCCCGTTGTTACCATGCCCATGCCCGGGTTTCCATGTGAAGCACCATCTGTGTTAAGCTTAAACCATCTTAGGGTTGGGACTTTCCATGATATAACTTGCTCCATCCTAGAGCCACTTATCCCTGCCGATCGAGAACAAATATGCGCCTGCTACACCTCCTTCGACTTGTGTTTCAGAAATCGTGTGCGATCCCTACACTTGGCAATCTCACTGAAGACATTGCCACACCTCCACTTCCAACTTCACCACACTGTCATCGCAAATAACGTTGCCCAACTTGTGTCATATAGCAAAAATTCATCTCCCAAATTCCCATAGAACCAACTCAATATCTTTTGCCTTCTGAATACCAAGACCCCCTTTGCTTTCCGAATACCAAGGCCCCCTTCAACTCAATAACTTTTTTTTACGATTTTATTCTTTCCTTAACCAAAGAATTTGATTGTTTAGATTCATATTTTCATATCTTTTTTTTTATAATTTCCTATTTTTAGAATTTTATTTTACAATTATTTTATGTCTTATGACGGGTTAAATGTGTTTTCAATATCAAATTGTAGTATATATTCTCTATCGTGTTTCTCTCTCTTTCACCGACTGTTCTCCATCTGGTTTCTCCTGCTTCGCCGCGGGCGACCAGCGTTACTGCCGGCATTGAGCGGCCCTCCTTTTGTTTTTTCTTTCACTCTTTTCTGCTCCCTTTCCCAGCGGCTCTCCTCTTTCCGATCTCCTCTCCATTTTACTCTGATTTTGCTTCCTCCAGATTTTCTCTGCCTTGCATGTCCTCTGCTCTAGGACCACACCCATCTTCGGCAACTGAATGACCTCTCTGTAATTTTTAGTTTTAAAATCTGTTGTGAGATCTTTCGTGGCGGTCTCAGTCTCTTCGACTTCTTCTTTCAATTGGAGTGGAGTTTCTGTGGTCTCACGGCGGACCCATAATAGCCGGCGACAAGCTTTATCGGCGGTGGACTGATGTGATTGGATCGGGGATATTTTGGGAAGGTTTTGTGTTCAATGGGTTCCTTGCATGTTCGGATTGTTACTGTCTTAGCTTTTCTGACACCAGAGTCGACGTCAGAAGCTGGGAAAACCAGGCGTTAGTGGTGCGGCTAGGGCGACACAAATCTCGGTTGCAGGCGGCTCTCTTTTTTGGTGTGGGCCTAGTGGGCCTTCTGAATTAGGTTGTTTTTGGTGATATAGGTAGGCCTTCTTTATTTTGTTGTAATTATATTTTAATAAATGTCAACATGTTGTATTTAGATAGGGAGAAGTAGACTCGATCGGGTATTTATTCTGTATGAAATTCCCCGACTTATCGGGTTAGCATATGTCGGTCTAGAAAGTTTTATCATTATAGAATCTGTGGTCCTTCGGGATTTATTTAACTCCATTTTGGAGTTGTTATGTCCTCTCATTATGAGAGCAGTTGCCCTTTGTGGGCTGTGATAGGTTAAGAATTTAAATCCTAAACTAATACTGC
>OVAV01002942.1:0-10479 GCA_900406375.1 Iberis amara
TTTATCCCGTGCACAGCACGGGACATCATCTAGTTTTACTTGAAACTAGAAGTGTTAGAAAAAAATTATCATTAAAATTACTAAATTTTAACATCTTTTATATAAAATTACTAAACTAGAGGTCACTTGACACACCTTCTCCTTTACTAGATTTGTCCTTGAACGTACCCAGCTAGATGGGATTATTTTTTGTGCTTTTTCGAATCATTCTTTTTAAATATATATATTTTGGATTTATTTATCTAATTTAGAAAAGAAAAAAAAAACTTGAAGTAAAAAAACAGAAAAGTAAATGTTAATGTAATAGTTTTTAAAAACCAAAAAGTTTTGTTTTGTTAAAAAATTGAAATATTTTTCTTACATAACTTTGATACATGTATTTATGATATTTTTATATTTTTTACTAACGTATCCAATCTCATATACGTATCTAGTTATATTATATAAAACTATAATATTTAATTTAATTGTTAAAGATAGGTATAATATTTCATTCAACATATCTAGGAGAACTCTCGTTTAGTATGGAAAATATAGGTTTTGAACTAAACAACAAAAAGACAGTGTGGACTAAAATCTCTAGTGTTATACCACACATGTCCGGTCCGGGGTATAAGCCACATAAGCCCGGGCTTAGGGTCCAAAACTAATCGAAAAAATATTTGGGCTAAATTTTTTTTTAGGACCCAATTTTTTTTTTTTTAACAATACAAAGGGCACAATTTTTTTTATAGATTAGGTATCTAAAACCTTTGGACCGGACCAAAGCACATACTACTAGTTTTAATGGTAACATCAGAATATATGTATATATTTATATTATCAGCATGTTGAGTTGGGGTCATTGGCTAGTGTTAAAGAAGAGAGAATCAATACAACAACATTGTAACTCCTAAGTCTTTTTGTACATATTACCACATGAGTTTCAAATCAATATTTCTTCTGCAGAAAACAATAGTTTTTCGTACTTTATCAATGATCATATATTAACATGCCTGGCCTAAATGGGATAGACAGAAGTGCCACGGTTCACGAGCCTCTAGCAATTTTTTAAAAAATTATGTGTAGGGCTTAAATTTTTTTTATTCAGAGTCCAATTTCTTTAATTTTTTTTGTTTCAGATCTAATAGCTTAAAGTCATTTAAAAGGAAAATACAATGGCCCATATATTTAAAAAAATGTTTTTTTTATATATAGAAAAAGGGCCCAAAATTGTGTGGTTGCCCAAGAGACAAAATTTTATAGGATCGGAATATAGTACCATCGTCATCGATTTTATTTTTTATTTTTTTTTATAAAGTCATCGATTTTATTTCTTGGTTTTATTTCTGCCATTTTTCACATTTCACTGAGCCAAAAACTTTTTTTAATAAGAAGATACAACAGACTAAACAAACAATAAGTGGCATACTTCTGTGTCGTTTTTGATGTCTTGTTACTAGGGATCGAACTTAATCATTTACATAGCGAATATATATATTTTTTTTGTTAATGGAGTTTAGATTATTAGATTAGTTCGTTGTGATCCAAAAATTAATGTAAAAAAAAAAAATAGTACTAGGTTATTTATAAACTTCAAACTTTTAAATATATTATTAACAACTTCACACACTGTTAAACCTCATAAACAATATCCACCTACTTTTGAACCCATTAATTAAATAATGATAAGCTGTTGTGTACTTGTTGTGCTGCTGAAGCTACGTGTCTCGGTGGATCCCACAATATTAAATCCAGTTAAAGGGACTTGTTGTACTAGTGATGTAAAACTTCAATTAGAGATACCAATATAATTATTTTTTATTATATTTTTGGCTGAAAAAAATATAATCACTTTTTAATATCATTATCATTTTTCAATATAATCATTCTGTTGAAATTATCTTTGAATATTTCAATTTGTAATGAAGAAGATGATTAGAGTGTCAAAGAATATAAACAGATACAAAAAAAAAAAAAAAAAAAATCTTNAAAAAAAAAAAAAAAAATCTTGTAAATAATTAGTGATAAGATCAAGAACCTCCACGAAATTTGATGAGTGGTATATGAATTCGAATTTCTTGGATCACCCGTTTTGATAGATTATAAAGTTTTTATATATTTCTTGGATCTCTTGTATAATTATTTGAATAGTTATTTTCTCTTTTTTTTTGGTAATGTGGATAGTTATTTTCTCTTGGATCACCCAAATACACTTAAAACTATATATGTATGGAGTACTATTCACCTCTTGAATTCCGAATTAATTTTCTTGAAATAATGTATACTAATATTTGTAAATTATTTTAAAATAGACATAATGTGGTAGTGAGTCAAGGCCAATCTCCATTTATTCACAAAATGATTGCAAAATTTGAAGTGATTTGGTTGTAAAACAAAATTAATTTGGTTGGCTTTGAACTTTTGAACACAAAGTAGCTTTCAACACATAAAATAGGTGAATATTAGTGGTTTTCGTAGTGGAGCTGATCCCACTTTATGTGTTTAGGTAGTGGAGCATATTGAACTAGTAGGTGAAAATTAGTGTTCTTGTGCTAACCAACATGATAGTCATAAATTTCAAAACCTAAAACATGAATTATTTGTTGGGAAAAAAAACCATGATATGTATAAGATATATAGTTGAATACCAATTTTTAGTTGACATTTTAAACTTATGATTTTGGGTATTACATCTTAAAGATTTAATCGACATAAAATATTTTGAAATCATATTAAAATTTAAATACTAGACACTAACATTTGAAATCTCTCTTATCTCTTTTGAATCCTTTCGGAAAGAAAAAAAAAATCCAAAAATCTCTCTCATCTCTTCTTCTCTCCTAGGGCCACTTTCGTTTATTCCTGGTTTTTGAGCCGGCGGTCGGCGACTTCTAGAGCCGGCGGCCGACGGTTCTTCTAGAGCCACCGCCGGCTCCCACTTGTCTTTTTTTTCTTCTCCGGCATATGAACTAGGATTCGTGGGGTTTTTGGGTCGCGTCACCGTGAACTTGCAGGCTTGGGATTTCTGTCGTGATGGCCTCCGTGGGTGTTGGTTTCACCGGTCTAGGAGACGCTCCTTCTCTCCTCTCTCAGCCGGTGGACTTCTTCGTTGGTTCTGTCCAATCGGTGAGTTTTGTCCTTCTTCTACTCTGGTTTCAACTTGAGTTTACCGCTTCTCAGGCCGGCGACAGAAACGGAGGTTCTGGACATTGGTTTTTGTTAGGCTCCGGTTTTCTCTGCACCGCGCTCAGATCCACCGTGCGCAGACTTGTCGCTTCCTCACCAGGCTATATGGGTCTTCTCAGTCTTGGTCCGGAGTGGGTAAGGGTCGCTTTGGCTTTGTTGGGTTTTGGTGATTGTACCATGTTTCCTTTGAATATGTTTCTAGTTTGTTTAGTTTCGTCTTTAGGCTCGTTTTTTGTCTTCAGCATATTGGGTTTTGGTTAGCTTCTGTTCTTTAGATGTTGGCTTGGTGTTTCACGTTATACTGCATTTTCGCTTGATTGTTGTTAGTTTACTCGGGTTTCAGTCGTTCGCTTCACCATTCGTGGTTAAGTGTCTCCCGGTAGTAAGCGGGTCGCTCCATTTCCCTACATTTGGATCGAATCGAGATCTTATTCTTCGTCGGTATATCTATTTCGGCGTTTCCAAGACATTTGTATATCGTCCTCGCCACTTTCGGTTCAGAATTTGGTTCAAGACTTTGTTTCAAGTTCCATTAGATTCCGTTGGATTTGCTCAGGTTTTTATGGGAGGTAGTATTGGATTCATCACAGGAGGGCTCGTAAGATGTGGTGTTTCTTGAAGTGTCACCACTCCCTGACCTAATATCTCGGTTTATCGTAGTAATTGCGCGTTTCTTTCCTTACCTCATCTTTGTTCGATCGACTGTCATTGGTTCCTCTAGTATGGTGTTGTCTTTAGGCTTGAGTCTCTGAGGATTTTTATAATCCGCCAGCTTTAGTTTTACGGTTTTGTAGCGTCAAATACCGTATCTCCTCTTGTAACTTTCTTTTTATTAAGTGGAAAAAAAAGACACTAACATTTGAAATGTAACAGTGATTTAATGGCATACAAATATGTAAATGAGATAAATAACACGACATCACCCGAGATTAAATCTTTGCGACTGCGCAATATGCGTATATATTGTACCATTTGAATATGACATTTGTTATTAGTTATTTGAGTTATCTAAATATAGAATTTAATTATATATGTTTATCTTTATATAGAAAACATTTGCTAGCTATGAAAAATATTACTACAGAAAAAAAATTGGGATTATTATTTTTTTTTTTGGTGTGCAAATTGGGATTATTTTTGTGAAATATAGATGTAATTGTAACCATAAATTTAATTACATAAAATGGCACTTTTTATTTAGCTAACAAAAATGGCAAGGCCATGGATGCCAAATGACAGTTCTTTTTCTAGAATATCTTCCAAACTTTACAATGTAAGCTTCATTCAACATTTCTTTTTCTCCATCCATGGAAGCTCCTTCAGTAATCTCTAAACCAAGACCCCCTAAATAACTTCAATTTGTAAACTTCACTACAAATTCATCTTTGAGACTGTAAATTAGAGCTTTTAACCCAATGTTTCAGCCATTCTCTCGCCAACGGAAGTAACTTACTTCAAATGACTCTCAATGGTTCATCTAATAGCTGTAGACATTCTTGTGGGTTTGCATAGAAGTAGTCTTCTTCCTTTGGTCTATTGGGAATCACTAACCGTCTCTTCGGGCTTCCCATTCGAGTCGAATGAAACGCTTTCACAGTGGATGAAAACACATCCCAACTCAACAATCCTTCAGTATATTCATCTATCAGCTTCACTAGGAACTTCCTGTTAAGCTGAATTGTCTTCTTAAACCCCAAGAATCTGTTAAAAAAATGGTGTTAGCCTCTAGATGATGAAGAAAGAAGAGGAAAGAATAAAGATAATTCACCTGCGATGACCTTCAACGACTCTTGCCATGTTTCCATCATTCGTTGGAACAAAGATATCACTCTCAAGAGCCACTAGGTAATCAAGTGCAGCCATTTGAGATGAATGGTTCCGACAAAAACCCAAATCAGAAGGTTCAAGTAAGGTTTCTTTTCGAACCTGAGTTATTAAGATAATAGAGGTCAATGTAAGGTTTAAGCTAAAGACTTTGCAGAAGATGAAATCACTACTTACCACATTTGGAAAAGTGTCTGTTAAAGCCTTCATTCGCCTTTGACCACCATAGATTTCTCCAGCAGCTATGTAAATTTGAACATTACGGTCAATACCTAATGCGGCCAGCGTGAGAGCGGTTTCCTCAGGAGTTAGAGGGCAAAGGCCTTCTTTTCTCTTTAGCTCTGAGTTTATAACTTTCTCTTTCCACCATGGATAAGCATATCTACAAATGATTTACATTAACAGATCCTTCAAAGTTGGAACAAAAACTATAAGTTGTTTCGGTTTTATTTTTTTACCTCATTCTTGTTAGTTCTTCTTCTTCCTCAGGGTTGCAACCATGCGAGCAACCAGAAAATGCTAACATATCCATTTCGTATCTGAGATGCAGGACGAGAAAAGGACCTTTCTCTCTCAGAATCTTGACTACTTTTCTACCCAGTTCTTCAATTTGAGGAGTAAACTTAAGACCGTTGAAATTTACTCGGCACCTCAGCTTCTGAACCTCCACAGGCAGTCCATTATTAGCTAGTCGAGCATCGGTTTTGTTAAGATGTAAAACCTTATGTTTCTTCACCAGTGGGAGAATCTGTTTCAAAATTATTTCAAGGATTAAGGTATAGAAGCAAAGTAAAGACTAATCTTAAACTAAAAGACCAAACTTGGGAAAATTAACCTTGTTTTGGTAGTAAGACATATTTGACCAACTAACAGGAGGCATCTCGTGGTACATTCCAAGCTCAACTCTTTTCTTAAGCCTTGGAGGTAACTCTTTGAGTATCCGAACCTCATCTCTTAACGAACTTATGAAGTGATCCACATCGAATATGTCTTTAAACTCACTGCTCCAAAGAAGATAACATATTAAGAGACTGTCGAATTCGGAAAACAAGAAAAACCGAGTTCACAAAGAAGCTTCTTGTGAGATTCTGTCACATAGATACCTTGGATCGTTCCAAAACGAGGTCTTGTCAAGCTCAGGCACAATAAGTGTAACATTCATGAATCTTGCAACAGTTACCATATCGCAAATCTGTAGAAAGAAAGCAGACCAAAAAGAAAGTAAGCAAAATCATATTGAATGATGAAAACTTTGCAAAAGAACGGTTTTAGTTCTCATCTTACAGCTGCACGCATTTGATTAAGTCCTCCATTGCAGGAAACCATTAGATAACCATTGTTCTGATATATCCCTGAGAATAATTCATCTCCAGGTTAGTTACATTATCACAAAAGTTAATCAATCAATCTTCTCTAAAGAGCTTACTTTTAGGAGGAAGGGCGATTTTCATAGGAAGAGAAGTCATCTCTGTGGCTGTGATGAGATCATTTTGATTGAAACAAGAAGGCCAACCTTTGAGTAATCTAGGTCCCCACATCTCTCCTAAAGCCATCAAATGAACGAAACAACTCCAAAGCAACAATACAGTAACAGCACGAATCATCCATAGACTCATACGAGACCTTGAAACAAACGAGTTCTTGAGTTTCTCAACTTTGCTATCTCCTAAAAGCCTAACCTTCATCTCCCAGAGTTTCCTGTGGTAAAGAAACTTCTCCATCTTACACATTTTTCTCAAAAAGATTCCCTCAGAGGAATTTCATCGAACACTTATATGGTAAACCTCGAAAAAACTACCCACAATCTTTTTAGAACGTGATCTCTCTCTCTCTCTCACTCTCTCCGATTAATAAGGAAACTAAATCTGCTGATTTATAACGATGGAAAAAAAAAAATACAATATAATAGTTTTGGAGAAATTGAATCTCTGTGAGGTTTAATCACACCTCGAGAAGATCAGATTAATGATTAAATAGCTACGATATAGCAAACTCAAGAAGAATCTCAGAGCCAAGAGGACCAACGACAACTTCTCAGCTCTCAACAGTTCACAACGAGATCTCGAGTATTTCAAGCTAAACAGAAAAAATGAGATAAGACTTTGAAATTCCGCAATGTTGATTGATTCTGCAAACTCTCTCTCAAAGTATTCGCATAAACCTTAGAAAATGGAAAAGGGATATATATATAACATTTGCTTATTTGATGGTTTAAATTCTGTTCAGATCCGTTCTGTGTTTCACCGGAGAATCGGGATGAAACACGTCGGAAATATATAGGGAGAGATCGGTACGGAAAAAGAAGAAGAAGAAGAAGAGAGAGTCAATAATGTGCAAATTCTGAAATTCAGCACTTTTTCAATCGAGAAAGGAAAAAATAGCAGTCTTTAAGATTCTTCAATTTTTTTTGTCGGCAAAAACTTTTATTTATAGCTTTTTAGTAACAAAATTGTGAATTTTTTTGGGTACTAATTTGAATACAAATGTTTTGATCCATAATTAATTTATATAAAGTCGAATTTTAATATTAAAATATATAAATAAATTTTATAATATATTGATTTGAATGAAACTTCTTATAATATATATTTTAAAAAGTATATATATATATATATATATATATATAAAGCCAAAAAGGCAAAAATATATTATATTATCTTGTTGTTATGTTACATGAACACACGCACTTGTATGCATTATTTTAGTCTAAAATTCAGAGGAAAACAAGTAACTTAAATTTTGGTTGACCAAATACATTCCATCTACTTTTACTATAATTTTCTACTAATTCCGTTAATAGCCAAAACTAATCCACAAGTAAGTGCCTAAAATATTGACAAAAAGAACACTCAAACCACAGTACTTAACAAAAAAAAAGTTGTGTAAACAAAAGAGTTTTTAGTCTAATCCAACCAATCATTTTATATTGAGTGAAGGGTCGAATTGAAATTAAATTTTATTTCAATTAAACTGTTTCATTTTTCATATAATAACAATACAATAACAGCTGATCCTGGACCAAGATCAATGAGACATAAGTCTCAAGTCCTCATATTGTTCAGGCTCCTAAATATAAAATTTATATATACGTTGATTATCATTAGTTCTTTTGTTTTTCTAGATAAAACTATTTTTTATTATTTGTTTAGTATTTTTTGTTTAAAATTATATTTACATATTTTTATGATATGAAATATTAGTCTTTATTTTTTTGTTTTGTCTTAAGCCCCTGTAATTTTAAGGTCGATCACAAATCAACCTTTCATAGATAACTAAATATATAAATAAATAAATAAACAAACAAATAAATAAATAAATTAAACAAAAAATGGATAAGTAATTAATATTTAATTGAGAAACAAATTACAAACCATCGAGATTGTTGTATCAATTCATATAGATTTGTTTTAATACATCCCCAGTCAGAATTTATATTTAAAACAAAATCAGCATTTTGTCGGTTCTTAAACAAATTAATTAAAATAAAATAACAAAAAAGTTCAGAATGGCACATTCTAGACTTGTGGATCTCTTATTTTTGTGACAGCTATATATGGACAAACAAATGTTGAATATTTCTGCCTACAGTACGTATCATAATTATAATGACATGTATATATATGCATGGACCAATTCTATTCATTGCTCACAGTTGTCATTTAATTTGTGAGTCCAAAATAAATATTAAATGCTTTGTAGAAGTGTAGTATGTTTATTAGTTTAAAAGAATACATAGAGTTTGTTAATTTTAATTATCCTCGTTAGGTTTTTTTCATATCCAAATTAATATAATCTGTTGACAAACAAACAAAAAGAATCCAACAATTAAAAAAAAAAAAATCCATAAAATTATATAACAGCTTAATTAGTTTGTTACCTTGATTTCGATTGAAGTATGTTATAAATCTGTCTCCGAGTCGAACGATTTATCATTTTTGTCAAGACCCATATAAAATTTTGAGAGAAAAAAAAGTTTGAGCAGAGATGATTAAGGTTTTTTTTGTGTGTGTGAATAAGATATTTAAGGGTATATATAGGAAGAAATGTGTGATTGTATGAGATGGTGTTCTCGACTTGATACTTAAGGGTAAATTGATATGTTTCGTCATTAAGCAAGTAACAAACATATATAGATACTTTTAAAACTTTTTAAAAAGCAGCCATTAATAGAACCCTATAAAGATGGTGAACTCGACTTAATACTTTGATTTTGAAACCTAATCACAATTTTGTCTTTACAAAAAAAAAAATCATAGTTTTGTCTTAAATATTTTAAGTTTTTAGTTAAAATCATGTTATGTGTATAATCAATAATTGATAAATATAAATTGATATTTGGTGCTATTCAATTAACAACTTTGAATAGGCTATACATAATATTTTAACAAATTGTCAAGAATCTTTCTAGTAAAAATACAAAAATAAAGATTTATGTGTACCTCTAAACAATTTCAAAGCCAATAAAAATCATTGTAGATTACATAATAAAAAGATTACGCAATCTAGCAAACAATCATAAATGATTTTATCCGAACTTGAAAATAAAGCAAGATTTAAAGTTTCAAACTTTTTTTTTGTCGGTTCAAACATTAAGGAGGGTATGTACTAGATATGGAATTTAGTGTGATTTATATTAAAATAATAAATCTTGTGTTATTCAAAAATTTAAAAAAAAGTTTTATAAAATTCAGTATTATTCAAATAATTTTTTAAAATTTTTTATGAAATCCACTGTATTCAAAATATTTCAAGTAATAGATTTCTAGTAATTTTGAGTTTTTTAAGTAGAGTTTCTTAGTTAAAAGTATTAAATTTCAAATCTCATAGTTTTAGTTAAATTGCAAAAGAATTTCAAAACAAAACACATCAATCATATGAGAGAGATTACTTCAAATGTTTGTTTAAATAGACATCCCTAATTATATTACTTTCCTGGTCGATGGTAAATCAAATGATAAAAATTTTAGACAATTTTCATTCTGTTAAATTAATTTTCTCACGTTTAAGACTTCTAAAACATAGTCCAAATAAAGAAATTTATCAAGTGATAGACTTCTCATATTGATACGAATTAATTGATCAATCATATGAGAGCTAGAGATTAACCACCATTTCTAGTTACAAAGGTGGTTTACATTGACCATTGATCCACCAGTCAGGTTTACACAAAATGGAAGAGTTTTAAAAGTACACTAACAAAAAAAAAAAATTATAAGAATTCTGGTTGTGAAGACAATTTTCGAGAAAATAGGTACACGTGTAGATGTGAAGTTATGATCAAGTTATAAATATAAGTAGAACTCACGATTACATCAACGAATAAATAATACTAATAAATACATGTTGTTCGGTTATAAAACCTCTATCAGTCTTCTCCATGTTTTGATATTCGAAAATGACTGTTAATAATAAAATGTGTATATATACAAAATTCATGTAACATGGAATGATATCGGTTAACAAAAAAAACAACATGGAATGATATAT
>OVAV01002945.1:0-10476 GCA_900406375.1 Iberis amara
TAAAAAAAAAAAAAAAAAAAAAACCCTACAATTTCTTTTCTTCTCCTTCACGCCGTCAATGGCTACCGACACTATCACGCTTAATTCTCAAACTCTCCTAAATGTTAACATGTCTAATGTCTCTAAACTCACATCAACTAATTATTTGATGTGGAGTATTCAAGTTCAATCCTTACTAAATGGCCATGGCCTTGTCAAGCATCTAGATGCTTCTACTGCTATTCCCTCTCCAACTATTATTGTTGATGAGGCTACTGTTGAGAATCCAGATTATGTTCTCTGGACAAGACAAGATCAGTTGATCTTTAGTGCTCTTATTGGTGCAATATCCGCTACTGTGCAACCTCTGGTTTCTCGTGCAGCCACAGCTGCTGAGGTATGGAATAAGCTTGCTTCTACCTACGCAAAACCAAGTCGTGGGCACATCAAAAACCTCAAGTCTCAGATAAAACAATGGAAGAAAGACACAAAAACGGTTGATGTCTATTTCCAAGCCCATCTAATGAAGATGGACCAACTTGCCATTCTAGGTCAATCTAATGAAGCTTCTGAATCATGAAGCTAAATTGCAGTCCATCCTCGCCNGCCATCTAATGAAGATGGACCAACTTGCCATTCTAGGTCAACCTGTGGAACATGAGGATCAGATTGACTACATTCTTGAAGGTTTACCTGAAGAATACAGATCTGTGATTGAACAAATGGAAGGAAGAGAGGTTCCTCCTACTCTCACTGAACTCCATGAAAAGCTTCTGAATCATGAAGCTAAATTGCAGTCCATCCTCGCCTCTCAGTCTCTCTCCTCTGCCATTCTACCTGCATCAGCAAACTTTGTACATCAGTCTCGTAACAATCAACACAAGAACAAGCAGCAACATTACTCCACCAGCAGTAATTCACGCTTATCTACCAACAACAATTGGTCTCCTCCTAATACACAGACCAGGTATGATAACCGCAAACCTTATCTCGGTAAGTGTCAGTTTTGCGGCGTACAAGGGCATGGAGCCAAACGTTGTCCACAACTTCAACAGTTGCAGTCACTTCAAATGATGTCTCAACAGAATCCGTTGACTCAATGGAAGCCGAGAGCCAATCATGTATCTGCTCCTTCCTATAATGCGAATAACTGGCTTCTTGATAGTGGCGCTTCTCATCATGTTACATCCGACTTTGAGAATTTGTCACTTCATCAACAATACTCAGGCTCCGATGATCTCATGGTCGCCGATGGTAACACACTGCCCATCACTCATACGGGTTCCCTTTTTCTTCCTTTATCTCATAAAACTCTTGTTTTAAACAAAGTCTTATGTGTTCCACAAGTGCATAAGAATCTCATTTCTGTCTATCGTCTATGCAATGCTAATAATGTATCTGTTGCGTTCTATCCGGCGTCTTTTCAGGTGAGGGATCTCAGCACGGGGGCGCTGTTACTTCAAGGAAAAACTAAGGATGGGCTTTACGAGTGGCCTGTTACACGTCAACAAGCAGCAGCCTTGTTCACAGTTCCAAGTTCTAAAGCCACTCTGTCTTCCTGGCACTCCCGTTTGGGACACCCGTCATCATCTGTTTTACAAGCTGTTATTTCTAGTTTCAAACTACCAGTATTATCTACTTCTAAACTACAGTCGTCTTGCTCAGATTGTTTGTTGAATAAGACTCACAAGTTACCTTTTTCTCAGTCAAGTTTTACATCCTCTCGACCACTTGAAATCATTTTTAGCGATGTCTGGACTTCACCTATTCATTCCACAGAAAATCATAAATATTACTTGGTGATTGTTGATCATTACTCACGTTATACGTGGCTCTATCCTTTGCATAAAAAATCACAGGTACAAGATGTGTTTAAGGCATACAAAGGTCTGGTTGAGAACAAATTACAGACAAAGATTGGTACCTTATTCAGTGATAATGGTGGAGAATTTTTTGCGATGAAGTCATACTTGTTGACACATGGCATCTCCCATCTCACATCTCCACCGCACACACCCGAACACAATGGGATTTCTGAACGCAAGCACCGACATGTGGTTGAAACAGGTCTTACTCTTCTTTCTACAGCCTCTGTTCCGAAGAAATACTGGCAGTATGCTTTCTCAACAGCCACATATCTCATCAATAGGTTACCCACACCTACGATTAACAATCAGTGTCCTTATGAGAGGTTGTTTCAAACAAAACCAAATTTAGAGCGCTTACGTATATTTGGGAGCTTGTGTTTTCCATGGCTTCGGCCTTATGCTCCACACAAGTTAGCGGATAAGTCTGTTCGTTGTGTCTTCCTCGGCTACTCATCTACACAGTCTGCTTATCTCTGTCTACACGTCGCAACTGGCCGGATTTATTCCTCACGACATGTCCAATTTGATGAGACACAGTTTCCTTTTGCGGATTTGTCTTCATTGCCTCCCCTCTCTGCTCCAGAATCTGCTCCGATAATTGCATCACCGTCGGTCACAACTCTCCCACTCGTAACAGCACCGTCGCAAGTAACAGCTCCGCCGTCGCGAGTCTCTCACCTACCTCCGGCAACAATTACACCGACACCTCAACATCTTCAGGTATGTTCTCGACAACCCTTATCTTCTTCTCTTCTATCTAATTCTGAGCCCACTGCTCCAATTCAAAATGGGCCTACTCCCCAGGCCCAGCCACCTACAAACACAAACCAACTCACGACTTCACCTAGCTTATCACCTCACGATTCCCTTCCTTTATCACCAAACACAAACGTGAGCCCCACAATAATACCAACACATCTACAGGCCCACTTAAATGAAGCCCAAAATTCCATTACCTTAGATCCATCACTAAACACATTATCTCATCCTCCACCGTCTTCCTCGACATCACACCCTCCACCACCAATCTCTGTTCCCATACCTCACCACCAGCAAAATCAGCATTCTATGGTAACTCGGGCTAAGAATCGAATCATCAAACCAAACCGGAAATATAGTCTCAATGTTACTCTTCGTCAGTCTCAACATCTTGAGCCTCGAACTGTTTCTCAAGCATTAAAAGATGAGAATTGGAGGCAGGCGATGTCTGCAGAGATTACAGCGATAACAAGAAATAATACCTGGGTTTTAGTTCCGCCGTCGCCATCACAGAATCTTGTCACTTGCAGATGGATTTTCACTGTCAAATATCATCCTAGTGGTGAAGTGGATCGATATAAAGCGAGGTTAGTGGCTCGTGGTTTTAATCAACAATATGGAATTGATTACTCAGATACTTTCAGTCCCGTGATCAAGACAACAACGATTAGGCTTGTTCTTAACATTGCGGTTCATCACTCATGGTCGATCAAACAACTTGATGTTAATAATGCGTTCCTCCAAGGTCAACTGACAGAAGAGGTGTTTATGACATAGCCACCAGGGTTTATTGATCATGACAGACCATCCTATGTTTGCCAATTGAAGAAACCAATTTATGGCCTAAAACAGGCTCCACGCTCATGGTATCTCTCTCTCAAACGTTTTCTGCTTCGTTGTGGATTTGTTAATTCGATTGCGGATATGTCTTTATTTGTTCATCAAGCTGGCAAGGATATTACCTACTTACTTGTATATGTAGATGATATCTTAGTGACAGGAAACAATGATTTGGTCATCTGTAATGTTCTTAAAGCCTTAGCCTCAAGGTTCAGCATCAAGGATCCCAAGGATTTGCACTATTTTCTTGGAATTGAGGTCACCAGAACAGCTCATGGACTTCATCTTATGCAACGCAAATACATTCAAGATCTCCTTCAACGCACTAATATGTCAGATGCCAAGTTAGTCTCCACTCCATTACCCTCATCACCGAAGCTCACTCTTCACAGTGGAGAACCACTCTCTGATGCCTCTGAGTATCGGTCTGTAATTGGTAGCTTACAATACCTCTCTTTTACAAGACCCGATATCTTATATGCTGTTAATCGTCTCTCTCAGTTCATGCATAAGCCCACCTCCGATCACTGGCAAGCCACAAAACGTGTTCTTCGTTACTTAGCAGGAACTTCGACTTATGGTATATACATCAAGAAAGGTCTATCTCTGACTTTACATGGCTTTACTGATGCTGACTGGGCTGGCGATACGGATGATTATGTCTCCACCAATGCGTATATTATCTACTTAGGTTCTACACCCATCTCGTGGTCTTCGAAGAAACAAAGAGGTATTGCTCGTTCAAGCACAGAAGCAGAATATCGAGCTGTTGCTAATGCATCATCTGAGGTATGTTGGATACAATCTCTTCTACAGGAACTACGTATTCCCCTAACTGCTTCGCCTGTGTTATATTGTGACAATATTGGAGCGACATATCTTTGTGCGAATCCCGTTTTTCATTCTCGGATGAAACACATTGCCTTGGATTATCATTTTATTCGTAACAAGATACAAGCTGGTTTATTACGGATAGCGCATGTCTCGACTATGGATCAATTAGCAGATGCTCTCACCAAGCCTTTACCACGCCAGCCTTTTCACCGCGCTAGAGACAAGATTGGTGTGACTCAAGTCCCTCCATCTTGCGGGGGCGTATTAAGGAAATAGTATCAATTATCATTATTGTCAAATCATTGTAATTAGTATTTCCTAAGTATATATATGTAATCAACTATAGTATGGAATTAATCAAGAATTCTATTCTCTACATCTACGACCTTAGTCTCCTACCATACTCAAGCCTTAGTTCTTGCCCATTATGAGTTTGTAAGGAAGTGTGACCTAGATTCACTTATCAAAGAATTAAAGGAGGATACACACTCTAGTATTTTCTTTCATGCTCAAAATCCCGTTAGGCTTCTTTTCGTAGATTAACGTGCTTCTCACCATATCACCATATGATTATTAACTATGAATTAATAAGAAACTTAGAACTTGTCTTAGGACATGTGACTATAGAAAAGTGATATAATACCCATTAAGGGTATAGGTTAACTTAAACTTTTGATAGATCATCTAATGTTTTCTATATGCCTTCATTCACATAAAATATGTTATTAGTAAAGAAAGCCACTAATGATCTTAATTGCAAGGTTATTTTCAGTTCTAATGATGTCGTTTTAAAGGATATTAGGAAAAGAAAAGTTTTTCTTAAGATATCAACCAAAGATGTCTTGTATGTGCTAGAGGACAACAAGCAAAGCTCTCACTTACATTATATTTTTAATTTGGTTCATATTGATGCTATCAATGGTATTTGGCATGCTAGTGTAGGAAATCTTTATTCTAGAGCTTTAAATCTTATGATACCTAGTGTTTTTTTTTAAAATCATAATTATTAGGCTTGAATACTTGGTAGATATTATAGATCCGTATTTCCCAAGTCTTCAATCATATATGGTTAGTGTTTTGATCTAGTTCATTATGATGTTTAGACTTTGCTATGTTAATTTAGAGAGCATTTAAAATAATTTGTCACATTCATTGATGAAAAATCTATATACACTTGGTTCAAAATTTATTTCATATAAAGGTAGAGGCCTAGAAGCATATAAAAAATTTTCAATCTTATGTATCTAAAAATTTCAAAGCCAAAATTTAATTTTTAGGTCGAATAATGATGGCGAATACACAAGTCTGGTATCCTACATCAAATGAGTTATTAATTTCAATGCATTCAAAAAATCTAGCACAACATAGAATTCTACAAAAAATGGTGTGGCCAAAACGAAGAATAGGCACTTCATGGAGGTTGAAAAGTCAATGATGTTTCAGACCAATGTACCAAAATGGTTTTGGGCTGATGCAGTTGTGGCAGCATGCTACCTAATCAACCAGATTTCAACCAAAATTTAGAAAGATATATCTCCATTTGAGATTTTTAAAAAAGTTATACCATCAATTAATCAATCAAGTGTGTTTGGGTGTGTTTGCTTTGTATTAATACCAGGAAAGCAAATGAGTAAGCTAATTGCAAGGAGTATCAAGGCCATGTTCATTACATACTCAAATACCTAAAAAGGATACAAGTGTTATGTACCAGAAACAAGAAGAGTTCTAGTCTCAAGAGATGTGAGATTTTTGGAAGGAAAAGGGTCTACGATGAGAAGAACTGAGATAGCTTGAAAAACATCTTCAACTCCCCATCTGACTGAGCCATAAATCTAAGAAACATCCTTGAGAGTTTCATATTAAATCTAAATAACCAAGGACCAACCAGAACTTCAACCAATTCTCAAGAGGTTCAAAGAGTTGAAGAAGCTTAAGAAACCCAAGAAACTATAAAAGACATTTTAGTTGATCATAAGTAAGACAATGGAACCGAAGCTAACAATAAGGTGTTAAGAGTTAAAGATGAACCAGAAGCTTCAGATGAGAATGATCAAGGTAAAATGTCTATGCCTCTAAGATAGACAAACTTAAGAACCTTCTGTTTTGAGAAAGAGTACAATGATAAAGAAGCATCCATCTATTTCAATCAATACAAGAGTCCACAACAACAACAAGGTATTAACTCATCCAATCAAGGGGTTTTCTCTCTATCTTATTTTCCTCTAGAACATCAAGTTTTTGTTGGAAAATTGGATCAGGAACAGGTTCCAAGATCTTATATGGTGAAGCCAAAGAGAAAAAGGAATGGAAAGAAGCTATTAACAATGAGCTAAAGACCATGGAAATAAACCAAACTTGGCATGAGGAGGAGCTTCCCAAAGGGAAGAAGGTTGTGAGTTCCAAGTGGATATTCACCATAATATAAATAAAGGAATGGTGATGTGAATAGACACAAATAAGGCTAGTTACAAGAGGGTTTACACAAACCTATGGAAATGATTACTTAGAAACCTTTTCACTCGTGGCCGAGCTTGACACTGTAAGAATCATCTTATCCTTGTCTACTAATCTGGAATGAGATCTTTGGTAGATGGATGTCATGAATGCATTCTTTCAAGGAGAGTTAGAAGATGAGATGTATATGTATGCACCACCCATAATTTAAAATTTAGTAGCTTAAGAAAAGGTCCTTAATCTCAAGAAGGCCATCTACGAACTTAAAAAATTACCAAAGGCTTGGTACAATAAAGACAGGGGGATTCAAAAGATCAAAAGGTTATTACATCCTCTTCACACTTCATAGTAAAAAAAATTTTGTCGTCATTCTCATTTATGTTGATGATACAATAATCTCCGGAAATGACAAGGTAGGAATTAAAACTACTAAGAAATTTATGAAATAAGTTTTTCATATTAAATACCTTGGAAAACTAAAGTACTTTATTGGGATATAAGTTTATAGATCAAAATATGGATTGTTTCATTCACAAGGAAAGTACACTATTGATCTTTTGAGTGAAAAAGGAAAGCTTGAAGCAAAACCAGCCAAGACCCCACTTGAAGAAGGATACTAAGTAATTAGAGAGAGGGAGATTGAAGACAAGCCATTTGTGGATCAACACCAATATAGAAGGATTATTGGTAAGCTAATAAACTTTAACCATAACATGGCTTGACATTTTTTTTTGTTGTGAATGAGGTTAGCCAACATATGCAAGCATCTTAGATGCATCATTGGAGTGTGGTGGACCGTATATTAAGATAAGATATCTCAAAGGAGCATTGGGTCAAGGCATATCGATAGGATGAAATAAAAGGACAAAATTATTGGGTATTATGATGGAGATTGGACAAGAGATAGGGTTGATAGGAAATCAACCACATGTTATTTCACTTTCGTAGGTGGGAATCTAATCATTTGGAAGAGAAACAAGCAAGATAGTGTGTCATGTTCAAATATCGAAACAGAATATAGGGCAATGAGGAAGCTAACCAATGAACTCATTTGGCTCAAAGGTTTGCTAAAGGATTTGGGAATTGAGACAAACACTCTTATCACTATGCATTATGACAATCAAGCAGCAATTCACATTGCATCCAATAATCTGTTTCATGATAGATACAAGAACATAGAAGTTGATTGCCACAAAGTAAGACAAATGGTAGAAAAAGGTGTGATACATCCATGTTATACAACAAGCACAATTGACTCGAAAGATATCTTCACCAAGTGGTTTTTACCCAAGTTGTTTTCCACACTTCATGGTTCCAAACCTAGTCATTCAATATGGTTAAACTTGAGGTGGAGCATTGAGATTCATGAATAAAATATCAAAACAAGACATTGGCCATGACTCCACTAAGTCTTAGCTAACTAGACTGTTCCTCTAGGCTGGCCAAGATCAAGCCATCCAAAGCCATTTCCACATCTTCGCCTAAGGATGGGCTTACCTTGAAGATCAATGGCCAACACTTACAAGCCAGACGAAGACAACATTATGGTTTCAAGAAAAATTAGAGCTAGCTCGGGAATAAGTCCTCTAACCGTATAAGCCTAGCTTTGTATATGTGGGATGAATGTCTCAGTCATGGTCCAACAGAAGCTAGGAGGTCTTTTATATGGTATTTAAATTTCAATGGCACCATTGAGGAAGTTTTAATAAGGAGAGTTTTGTGAATTCTCCTGCAAATTTAGGTTAGAAAGAAATAGAGAAAACGATTGAGGCAAATACTTTGCGATCTAGGGTTTCTTTATTGATCAAAAGTGTTAAATTTACAATAAACTAAGGCCCCTTATATATAGCTCCAAAACCCGATCCCATTAGGAAAACCTAGGAAAATTTCCTTTCCTAAAATAGACGTACCGAGAGCTACATGTTTTCATATGAATCCGAGCCATGGGAGGCGTGCCTAGGACTAGGAGTTCCCTTTCAAGCCTCAGTCAAGGTTTCAAGGCTTGTCCCTTTCCCTAGTTGGTCGAGCCTTTACTTGATCTTGGTAGCTAGATATTTTGTTTCATTTGTAGTAGTATAAACACATTGGACCCATACCATTTTTAATATGGATTAAAAATATTTTCTTTCTCATCCCTATTTTTCACTCTCTGATTCTCTCTTTCTCTCCATTATTCTTCCTTCTTATATTTTTGAAAATCAAATTCAAACATATATTCTATTCGAGTTCTTGATTAGGATCTTGTAGTGCTATATTAGGCTTCAAAAAGGTATTTTAGATTTCAGGAAATTTCACGACCGAAAGGGATTCAATGAAATATTCAAAATAGTTATAAGTGTTTTGCATGCTTACTCTAAAATATTAGTTGTCTAAGTTGCTTCATAGGCGTACGAACCTAATTTTTAATGCTTGTTAATCAATCGATTAGGTAAATAAGATTTGATCCTTGATTTGATTGACATGTTGGTAGAATTTCATGATAATAAATTTGACCTTGCTTATGTTTTAGCTTGTTTGTCTATTGAATTTTTTACTACCCAAGTATGAGTGTTTTTTCATTAGATATATTCTTATCCAATTTTTTGACTAATGATTATCTAATTTTTAGATAGCTTAATAAACTTCCCTTTCGATTTCTTTACTTTAATAGCGTAGTTTAGATTTTCCAATAATAAATACTTTATCTATCTTCACTTAATTAGACTCTTATGTATTTCATTGTGTAAGTCTCCCCTCGATATGGAATTGATACCTTACATGCTACAATGATCACCATTTTAGTGTGATAAAAGCCAATATTTAAGAGGTGGTGGGCCAACTCTTTAAAATCCTAGATGAAAAAGGAAAATTTATTTATTGAGAAGTCAAGAGGCATACAAGATACACATAGCATTTCTTCATGTTGCAATACGTGTTGCAATACTTGAAAGGTATGTGTAAGATGCATGTTGTTTTTCCTATTATACATAATTGAAGTGTTTTGAGTATGTCCAACATGAAAGTGTTGACTATTCAAATAAATGTCAAGTGTAAGAATACTATGACATTTGAGTATATGTTTTAAATGCAATTTATTTATTTTCGGATTACGAGAGAATTTCTCAAAAGTTTTGCAAAAAAAGGTCAAGTCATCTTAAATGGTATGTTATTAGTATAATCTACACAACGAGAATTAAAGAGGTGTAGAGAAAATGGATACAATTCATTTATGATTAAAATATCTTCTTTTTGTAAGACACGTGATATTAAGATGCTTATAATGGAAGAAGACTTTGTTGATTCATAGAGGCCAAGAACAAAAACCAACATAACCAATATGTATCACTATAGGATCAATATCTTCAATGAAATTCTCAATTTTTTAGAAGCTAAAGATAATTTTAGTGTAAAAACAATGAACTACTTATTTGCATAGCTTCTTTGAGTCTTGTTGATATTTTCGGGATTTGGCAATTCAAAGTTGGTGAACTTGGCTAAGTTCTATCTAGATGACTTATGCTTCATGAATTGTTTATCTTTGGAGCAGCAACTTACATTAGTTATGTAAAAAAATTTCAAGGGTTTAAATATGTGTATAGTTTTGGAAGAGTAGATTGTCTGATGATTAAAGCATAAAAGCATTTTGTGCACCTATTAGTTTACTACTTTAATAATGTAAGTTTTGACCCTACATATGACCACTGAAACAGTTAAAATATGTTTATACTACCTCCGTTCCTAAAAGGATGATGTTTTAGCCTTT